>JAMKCH010010120.1:0-29780 GCA_023653785.1 Ophioderma brevispina | reverse complement strand
TTCTAAAAATGTAATTTGTTTCAGGAAGTACATTGAAGAACTTTTTCACAGGAGTACACGTTGATTGTAATTTTTTACAAACAACTGTTCGTTTCCCTGCAACATAGATAATACTTATCTACAGTCTATTTCACCTTAAATTTTGTTTGTTGTGACACCCTTGCAAGTCTATATTGTATCTTCTCCTTATCATTAGAATGAATGAATTATGGTGTTTGCATGCAAAATTAGAGTAAATTTCTCATTATTATCAACAAAAGCCATGGTAAACAAACATCTTTTCATCTTTCCGAAACATGTTAACATGTTACTGTCACTTCCCGAAACGACTGCAAGTGTAAAAGTTCAACTTTGTTAAGAATTAACATATTTTTCTTCGGCAATTTGTGTCATGGAATCCATCATTAAGAAATTTAGTACAGGGAGCATGATTGGGATTGGCTCATGACAACTATTTTATAAATTAAATATTGTGAGTTGATATGACATTTTCCATCACAATGTGACTCTCTTCCCTTACAAATATTTATGAATTCAACCAAGAGTAGGGGAGGGTTTCTTGAGGGGGAGGTGTGTGGTCTCATGTCGGGTCTTTGTTTTCGGGAGGGTGTTGGGGTGGGGTGGTGTCGGGGGGGGACGGGTGGGTTTCATATTGTATACTCTTATTACATTTAGTTGCATTTATCACATTTAATGATCGCGACATTCGGCGGGTACATATTTTTACGCATCGCGTAAAATTCCGAGTTCGCCTTTTACTATTCTTACCAATGCAACTCTGCAAAATTCATTTTTTTTTCATTGGGAGCACCTCTTCAAAACTGTGGCTGTTTATTGATTTAATAAAATCGCAATGGCCACGTCTGAGTATACAAATCTTTCTTTCTGAAAGTTTATTACTTTATCATACCACTAAGGAGAAATCAATGATACTGCCTACCGGGTAATATTTTTGTATCTGGTCTAGTGCGTATTCAGCTGTCCTGCACATTTACTAGGTCCAGGTGACTTCGTGCTTGCCTTTCCCTTTACCCGAGTGGGAAAATTGGCGTAATAATCAGTGGCAGTAGCCCCTTTTTTTTCAGGGGGGGCAAAGGGGGGGCACATACATTTTCCGGGGGGGCAAGCATATATTAAAATTTGTTATTATCTTACATGGCCTATGTAATTCACTATTTTTCAGGGGGGGCAAAGATTCCCCACAGGGGGGGCAGTGCCCCCCCTGGCCCCCCCGTCCTGGCTACGCACTGCGTATAATACTTGAGATAAAAGTATTGCCTTTTAATAAAGACAGACACCTAATGTTATAAATATCAATATATTAAATTATAATGGTCATAGATAAATTTGTTCTTGGGTTCAGGATTGCTCTAACCGATACGGGGAATTACCATACGCTTAACCCCCCCCCCAATACCAGGTTCAGCTGTTCGCACATTCGAATCAGAGCTCTGCTTTACCCAATGGCAAATAATTCTGCATCATGTATAATCCTCTGCTCAAGTGAAATCTAACCATAACAAGAGCATGACCAGAAACTTCCCAACCCTGGTGGGATTCAGAGATGTAACTTTTATGGATTTCTGGCCATAATTAATAAAATTCTGGAAATGTGTTAATGATAAATGTAGAACTGCATAAAAAAAGTTTTAGGTACCAATTTATTTTAAAGAAGGGGTCTTGTGTCCTAAAGTCTCATAAGAAAATACATTCCCTGGAGCTTCACCAGATGCTACGCCAAAATTTGGCCTTGTTGTCGGTTCAAAATTTTGGATTTTCAGGAAATGGGACTACATGTACTCCTCTGTTACATCTCTGGGTGCTGAGCTCTATTAAATATAGGCCCAAAATAGGCTGGTTTACATCTTTTTTTTAAATAAATAACCCATGGGGATGGGGCACCCAAAGCTCCCTAGCTGAACCCACCAGTGCAATAAGGGTTATTTCAAAGTGTTACATGCCACTTGCTGAATGCCGCTAAAATTTCAAAGCTTTTTTTGTTGGCCGCTAGCATAGCTCGGAGGCGCCAGTGGCGTACCGAGCGGGGGGGGGGCAAGTTGCCTCCTCTGGCTCGAAAAAGCGGGACGATATGGCCCAAAATATGCATTTTCATCCCTCTTTTTCTTTGAAATTTAGACCAATTTCAGCCTAAATTTGGGCAAAATTAAAGTAAATTGGGCGATTTTCGCGCGTTGCGTGCGTATTTCGTCAAGTTCAGACTTAATCAGAGCAAATCACCGGGACGACTTGAGAATTTTGCCCCCTCTGGTGGGACGACTTGGAAATTTTGCCCCCTGTGGATCGACTGCCTCGGTACGCCACTGGGAGGCGCACTTGGTGTTTGGTTGTTAAAATTACCAAAATCCATTGCTTATTACAGATGTTAATGAATGTGTGAGTTCTCCATGTGAAAATGGTGGTATTTGCACTGATGGAATGGATTCTTTCACTTGTGTATGTCCAAGCCAATATACTGGAGTTTCTGTGAAGAGCAAATAAGTAAGTGAACACTGTAAATTGGTTATTGGTGCTTTCAGAAAGCTCTTGGGAAGGATTGACAGGTGGAGGTGATGACCCGTATTTAAGATTTTGAGGAAATAGGTCATGTAGAGGTCATTTGGGGTATATTTTGAAATTAATCGGTTTTGAAAATGAGATGGTCCACAAATATAGTTCTTTCACCAGGACAATATAGGCATCGAGAAATAGTTATAACCTTACTTAAAAGCGGTATCATCCTGATACAGAAGAAAACAATTAAGTCAATTGTCATGTTAAGGTGCAAAAAGGTTGTGGCCAATTAGGGTGTGGTGCAATTATTATAGAGCTCTGCCATGTGGTACATCTGTGTGTGCCATGTTTAGGGATAATCTCCAATTTTTATGTTCCTTGAGTCAGTGGAAATGGGATTGCAGGTGACACATTCAATGAAGAACCATTCATTTAGGTGACTAAGCCCATTTCAAGAGACCACTGACCAAAGACTTGGTATGTGTGATGGAAATCTGACAATGGCAGATTGCACTTATTATTTTTCTTGCACTCACATGACCAAACATGGTCATGGGATTATCAGGCGGTTGACATTAAGTGCCTGCCGTCTTTTTTGCTCCTTTACTCCACAATATGGGCTATGGAAAAATACAAAAGTTTGCTCATAACAAAGACTTCATGGTCCATCTGTAAAAATTAACCTCGTGGCCTCATGGTATAGAGTTACGATAGGCAATCGTGTATGCCATTTGTTATCCTGACAATACCGAACTCGTATTGGCAAGACCTCGACTATATAAAGCGCCCAGATTAACATAGGTCCGTCCCAGTTTAAGGGGTTGGGGAACTGAATTTTGCTATTGTTTAATCATTTGTTTTTCAAACACACCTATTTTTCAGTCTAATTCATGGTCAAATTTGATATGTTTTATATCAAAATGTGCTCTCTTATGTTCTTTTTAATTTATTAATCTATTTTATGATCAAGATTATATATTTTGCGCAGCCCTGCGCTAATCTACACATTCGGAAGTCCTTTAAATTGAATCCCTTGGAAAAGTGGACAATGTAGTTCCCTATACGTTTGTTTTTTGTAAAAATACTTCTTCACACCTTATATCCTTATCCTGCAATAACAAAATTTAATCCCAAAGTAATCTTGAATGATTAAGTTTAAAAAAGACTACTCACTCACAATTTTTGAAGGTGTGTGTGTTATATTATTTTGTTTTTGTTTGTTTGCTCGTATCCACAAGTCATTGGTAATGGCTTTGTGTATGGCCAGGATTATTCAGCTATTTGCTGATCCGGGGCGCGTGTATCCATGATACGGACGCTCCTACATGACCGCTATTTGAAGGCTGGGGGATTGGGACAGTCAGGGTTTACACCCTATCTATTGACACTGACTGTCCGATTTCCCATGTACAGTTGTGACTCTCTGTACACACTGGACGACGCTTAACGTCCCCCACCCCCAGTCCAAGGACGGGATGCTTTTCATGATCCTTTTGCCCAATTCCAAGTGAACGATGGAGTGAGAGCGTATCGTATTTAATCCCATCGCTGGTACTAACAGATCAATCCGATTGATAGTACCCGGATAAGTCCCAGCAAGTGCCACGACCCCACCAGGATTTCGAACCCTGGAATTTTTATGGTATTTGCGCCAGAGGCGCACCGAACCGGCTAGGCCACGCTCCTCCCTCCTCCCCTTATTTTGTGTGCATGTTATGTGACATTTTGGTTATATTTTTGAATTACAACTTTAGCTGTAATTTAATTGTATGGGGTATATTGACAACACTTAACAAATAGTATGAGAGGCAGAGGTTTCTTTTCTGGAACCTGATCATTTTGAGACAGAATATTTAATTTTGTAGCTAATTTGCATAATTTGCAAAAGTCAAATCATGTGCTGACGTCATCATCAGAACACCCTAGGGCCCGAAATCGCTGGCCGGGCCAGCGACAGCCCCGCGGCTTCCCCTCGCTGGGTCCATTGGGACTGGCCCCGGGGGTCCCTAATTTGATGATTCCCGTCCCACTATTTGAAATCTTCTTTAGCTTCTATCCTTTAATACCTCCCAGGAGACAAGAGCCTTGTCGGGTTAAAAATAGGTAATCGGTTAAAACCATGTCCCATAATTAATCTCAGAAACTTCCTGGTATGAAATATTGGAACCCTTAAATGATTCCTGTAACAACAGTATTATATGTTCTGTGAATAGTTTAAGGTCTTCTCTGATTTTTCAACAGATAGGGAGTGTTATGCATTTGTGGAATTCCAGTGTGGCAGTGGGGAATGCATCAATTTCCAAAATAAATGTAACGGTGAACCAGACTGTGCAGATGGCAGTGACGAAGTTGACTGTGCATGTAGGTTATGATTAATTCTCTCACTGTGAGCTACAGTATCTCATTCACAAGGACATAGTTCAGTCAACTATGCATGTACCATATTATCTGTAATAAACGCTCCCCCTCTATGCATTTTTTTTTACTAATGTTCCTAAAAATACCAAAAATCATGCCGTACATGCAAGCACACACAGATAATTAACGATTGCGATTGTGAAATCAGTGGCAGATTTGTCGGCCTGAAACTGGCTAATCAAATTAAAGTCAGAGGGTGTTTTGAACCCATCCCATAATGCTTTGCAATGTGCCTTTACTGTACTGTACTAAACACATATCAGTACTTAGGGATAAAACGTGTTCAAGAAGTTTAAGAACCACAGGACATTTCATGATTTGTTTTCTTATACGTTTATAAATTGTAGTTTACTTAATTTTCCTTGTTTTTATCATTAATGCCTATTTAAGTAAGGGCCACCACTCCTTATAAGCCCCACAGGGTTGTCTAGTGGTGGTCCTAGCATATGTACATATCATTTATTTATTATTTCCTTATATAAGTTCCATTTTTCAATATCCGTGTTCTGTTTTTCAAATTCCTGTACATGTATATATGCTGAATAAAATTGAAGAACTTGAACTTATGTTTAAATTCCCTAAGTACACAACCAATTTCTTCATGGAATGTTTGGTGCCCTCTATGGTTTAAAGTGCTCTCTACTAGGCAGCCGGTAGGGGAGTACCTGTGAAGGTACTCCCGTGGAGTAGCTGCAGAAGTACTCCATTACTGGTGGCTTACATGGGTACCTGTCAGTCACCTAGCAGGCAACTGCAGAGTACACTATAGTATGGGTACTGCTAAGTAAACATAGCTGTTACGCACTCAGTGGCTTGTGTAGCTTCGCAAGTACTTAGTTGTAGGTACTGCATCAATAATGCATCAAGGGAGTAGAGCTAAGAGTACACATGTAGTAGCCTAAGCTCTGGGTTACACCATGAGTAGGAATCTGGCTGTGTACTAGTGTTTTGTGAGCTAAAATTAGTGTAAAAGTCAGTACCCAAGAAATAACTCTTAGATCATCCTTCCACATGGGGATATTTTTGATGGAAAGTTTTATATTTGTGCAACACTCGGGGCTTTCAATTTTTTAGGGACACCTGGTATATGAAATATCTCATTGCATCTTTCATAACGCAAACCAAATCCTAACATTTTGCCATGGTTATATTTCTAGTAGTTAGCCTTATCTTCCGTTTCTTTTAATCACCAGGTGGCCCTGATGAATTCCAATGCGAGATAATTCATGACTGTATTCCTGCCAGTGGCAGATGTGATGGTAACTTGGATTGTGCTGACTTAACTGATGAAAGGAATTGTACAAGTAAGTTGATGTGAAGGGTAGTGGATGGTGGAAGAGTAGTGTACATAATTGTGTAATATACATGTAGGATTAAAATTAATTATTGATTAAAAACTGGTTTATAGTATTTATCAATTTAAACTTTAATTGTTATTTATGAGAATGTGTTAATCTAGTTCTTGTTAGCTGCAATATATGACCCATTGGCTATGGAACACTATAAACTTTACTAAAGATTGAAATGAATTTATGAAATTATGTGCATCTTCAAAAGTTGTAAATTAAAAGGATTATTGTTATAGGGCTACTTTATTAGGGCAATCATTTGTTGGTGCACTTCTATTTATTAGGATACTGAGAAACACAGACTTGATGGCAATTACATTTTTGTTCTTTTTTCTAAACAAGGTTGTTGAACCAGCAAGTAACCCTCTTTGAAATCTGGTATGATTTGTTTATTTTTTTTCTCACCTTGTGTTTTGTGAAATTGATTTGCAGCTAGCGATAGTTGTTCCCCTAATCCTTGTCAAAATCAAGCTAGCTGTGAGTCGACTGGAGATGCCTACACTTGCCATTGTTTGCCTGGATTCACTGGTGTACATTGTGAATCAGGTAGGTGGTGTTAATTGCTATTGTTTTTAGATGTAGTCTGTATTGTATTTATTTATTTTTATTTATTTATTTTTGTCTTATTTAGCCTGGGTAGATCATTCAGTGTTCAGACACTGCTTTCCAATGATGCCCAGGGATCCAGGACGAATTGGGGCTTCACCCTACTCTTATCGACACTGGCTGTGATTACATATACATGCGTGATTCTCCATGTATATGGGACCGACGGCTTAACATCCCCTCCGAAGGATGGGGTAAATCATTACACTGAGCTGATTTCCTTACACCAATGTTGACTGAAATATATGCATTTCCCTTCTGAGAAGTGGAATGCCCCAAAATACCTATTTTAGCAACCCTAAAAGAGAAAATGGTATCGACCAGTGACCCCAGGTCACACCCCGTCGGCCATTACTCTTCCTCAATTCCGTTTTGGCTAGCTATCAAGACGGACGCATCGCAGCTCTGTTGGCAGTCAAATTTGATACTGGACTGTTGTCGTCTCTACACTATCTGGATATATTACTGGATTATATATTGGATTTAAAGCGCTCTATTTGGTCGGAAAATACGGAGACTTTTACGCCCGTCGGAGAGCTTTTATTGTGTATCCTTTTTTTATTTGCCGCCGATGCGGTCATGTGATCTGTGTAGCGGGAAAAAGGTAAACAAAGGCAGCCATTGCCGCACGTGTTTGCGTGCTTTGGATGCCTTGCTTTTTGTGAGCCTGTTTCTGTTTCTTGTAGTTTCTATACAATCAATAAACAGTTCTTTTGGGTGAGTGTGTCTATTATTTTATTCTTATGCTTGTTGTATTTAATAAAATATGTGAAAACTGACTTTCGAAAATTCTTTACCGCGTGTGACTTTGTTACCGCGACGGTATCTTTGTCTCCGCGTTGGCGGGCCGGGTCTTACCGCGGCTCGCCTTTGTTTTTCATCGCTCGTTTTCGTTCCGACACCGTGCGCCCCATCTGACTCGCTTCACCCCTCTTTTTTAGCATTTTTGTCGCTCGCCGCCACCCCCGCGTCCCTCTTTTTCTGTGCGTTCATCACAGGTCTCGCTTCCGCTGTCGCTCCGTTTGGTGCTCGTTCTTTTGCGGTGGCCTTTCTGTTTTCAATGGCTTGCCATTGAAAACAGTTTCCCTATCTGTGTTTCGCTAAGGGAAAGGGGGGGTGGTGTTCGGGCTCTGGTCCGAGGTTCTTCCAAGGCGGCCCCGCTGCTTTTGGAGCACCTGAAGGTGTGGTAGCTTCGGCTACTTCATGGCGTGTTAGTAGGGCGTCTCTCTCTCGGGAGTTTCGCCCGTCTACCTCGCTTCCGGCTGCTGGCTCGCCTGGTCTAGCCCTAGGGGCTTCTCCGGTGCAGGCTAGCGCGGTCTGCTCTGCCTTTCCCCTTGGGGGTTTTGGCGGCTGCGGTCATTCCGGTATGGCAGCCTCGGCTGCCTCACAGTGTGCTAGTCGGTCGGCTCTCTCGAGGGCTTGCCTGGCTAGCGCGCTGCCGGCGCTGGCTCGCCTGATTTAGCTTGTTGCTTTATCGGTGCAGGCTAGCGTGGTCTGCTCTGCCTTTCCCTGTGGGAATGGGCGGCTGCAGTCCGTCCGGTAGCGGTGTGCTGGCAATGGTGACGCCCGGGTTTTCTCGGGCCGATCCATCGCCTCTAGTACCGACACCCGGCGCTGCTGGTCTTGGGGTCTTCGGACTCCGTGACCGCGCCGCTGTGGTTCTGGCCTTGGGGCTTGATTCGTTGAGCCTTGAGGTGGTTTCCTTGGCGTCCCCTTACGGGGCGCCGCGGGTGTCGGTTACGCTCACTGCTCCCCCCATGGCTAACTAGCCACGCGGTGTCAATCCGGTTCATGCTGCATGCTTCACCAGGCCTTCACGGGCTAGGTGGGGCGCGCGGCGCTTCGCCAAGTTGGCCCCCGCTTACGCAGGGTACCATGTGTGGTCACTGGTGCGGGTCGCCCTGCACTAGTTCCCGCTACGGTTCAGCCGTTACGGCACATCCCGTGGGTGTTTTCCGTTCTCGGCGCTCCTGTGGGGCAGCCTCTGGGGCTTGCCTCCGCGGGGGACTCAGCGCAGGCTGCAGCATGCCCTCTCAGGTAGACTTCTCGGTGGTTCGCCCACTTTGTCTACTTTCCGGGCCGGTATTTACCCCGGCCCGATCTGGGGGAGCGCTAGTTTATCGTTAATCTAGCCCTGACTGCCCTTCTGTTGCCCGGTTCTGTCACCGCGGCTCTCGGTGTTGCAGAGGTCTGCCTCGTTCTTTCCTCGGTTGTTCTGTCGACTTCCGAGTCGAGGCCCGAATTGTCCCTCCCTCTCCTGGTGGTGACAGCTTCAGGTGGGACTTTTCACTTATTCTAAGGCTTTGTTAGCAGTCTCCGATTATCCGTTGTCTGGATTTTTCAGTCGGCTATCTCAGCCTGCCACAGTAAAGGTTGTTCGGTTCATCCTTCGGTGACGTTGGCATGTTCCTTTGACTCCTGTAAGGCGTCCGATCCTGACCCGAAAGCTAGCTCCCTCTTGGGATCTGAGTTTATCGGCGAGTCTCTTGCGAAGCCCCCAATTGTCCTTTGGGTGCGGCGTCGCTCTAGTCCTCGCCTTTGTTACTCTTTCGGGTCCCCCTCCCCGGCTGAATTAGCTCGGAGATTTCCTTCTCCTCGTAGCTTCTTCTCCCGGGTCAGGGTCGGTCTTATCTCTCAGCCCTTCTTCGGGGCTGGGGTCTCTAGCCTTCCTTCAGTCTCTCAACCTTTATATCCCTCGGGCCTCTCCCCGTTGGTTTCATCCTTTTGGTGTTCTGATCGGACCCCCTCTCTAGGGGGCCCGTTCGTCGTTTTTTTTGGGGTTAGGCTTCTTTGCCCCACGTCTTTACGCGGGTCCGCCTTGCGCTTCTCTGGTTCCCGCTCGGATCCTCAGTTGTTTGCAAGTCTGTGAAGCCTTGTTCTCCACCTTTACCGCGGGGTGCTTCTGGCCCTTTGTCCAAGGCCTACGTCGCACTCCAGTCTCCTCCAGAGTTCTTCCTCTTAGGCTTGGTTTTTGCTCTCTCGGGAATCTCGGCTTCTGATCCCCTCCAAAAGACTTTGGCCACGTCATTTAAACACGTTAAAAGCTAAAAGGCCTTTACTCACTCCCTCCACTTGTGGGTGTACTCCACAGTCTAGGTGAGTTATTGGCTTCCTGACTTTTAGGAATCTAGATTCCATGTGTTTTTGTGCTCTTGCGTTTTTGGTTCAACCTTTGACTGCATCCTATCGAGCCGCTCTCTGAAATATCATGTTCCACCTCCGACTGAGTGAGCCAGTCTGGTGTTGATTGAAATTATTCATTCAACGGGGGTTAATGCATATATTTCAGTCAACATTGGTGTAAAGGAAATCAGCTCAGTGTAATGATTTAGTCAAAAACACATTATGTTTTATAAATCATATAACTGAGGCCTGATTTCCTTTCCAATGTTGACTTCCCGCTTCCAGGCCCGCCCCAAAACATGATATGGGCGTGCGTCCGTGTGGGCTCTGAGCCAAAACGGAATTGGGGAAGAGTAATGGCCGACGGGGTGTGACCTGGGGTCACTGGTCGATACCATTTTCTCTTTTAGGGGTGCTAAAATAGGTATTTTGGGGCATTCCACTTCTCAGAAGGGAAATGCATATATTTCAGTCAACATTGGAAAGGAAATCGGGCCTCAGTTATATGATTTATAAAACATAATGTGTTTTTGACTATTCTCATGGTTCGTTTGCCCAACTCCAAATGAACCACGGGGAGAGCGGAATTCCAGTTTTAATCAATAGTTCTTACAAATCAAATCCAGAATTTAGTACCCAATTAAATCCCAGCAAGTGGTCCCGCCGGGGCTCGAACCGGGGACCTTCTGCACCAAAGGCGAATACCTTAACCAGTGCGCCACGCTCTCCATGAATGAATAGATCCTGTATGCACAAGCCAAATCACTTCACTGAAGTTTTAACAGAGATTTAAAAATGTATATTTAATGTGTACATTTGTATACACATCTCTCATTCAATGAAGACTAAAATTGCTCAATTCAACAAGGCAAAATAGCTTTAAAGGAGTAAAATGCAAGAGCATTACATACGTGCAGTGGCAATTTGTTCCATTCCATTCCATAGGTGTTGTGATGGACAAGCTCTATTATTCTATTATCAGTAAGTATAAAGGGTTCTGTAATAGCTTGATTAGGAAGTTGTTGTAGAAGTCCACAAGAGCAGGAATGGAGAGGGCAAGGAGGAGTGTTTGATATTAGTAGCTCATTGATGTAATTAGGGCTTGATCTACGAAAGGCCTTATTACTCAAGGAGCAGGATGCTGGAGAAGGAACGCAATGCACATTTCCACCACAGAATACAAAAATAGGTACATGTCAAAAACACTCTGGCTGGTATTCCCAAAGGGAGTCTTATTTTTGACCTGGGTTTTAAACCAGGCTCAGTCCTTCAAGGATGATCCTTTTTTTAGCATACTATGAAAGTTAAATGTTTGGTGAGAAGATTTTGTGTGTGGAGGATGTGAGAAGGGAGCTGGAGGGATGGATGGTGGAACAGGAGGAAATGTTGTGTGATGAGGTGGAATCGGTGAAGGAGTTTACGTACCTGGGGGATGTGGGGAGTTGTTACAAGCTTAAGGGAAAGATATCCTTTGAAGATGAAAGGAATGGTGTATAAGAGTTTTTTTAGATCAGTGATGCTGTATGGGAGCGAGACATAGTGTCTGAGCAAAAATGAGATGGGGATTCTGAGAAGGACAGAGAGAGCAATGATGAGAGCGATGTGTGGTGTGAAGTTGATGGATAGGATGAAGACTGGGGACTTGATGCAAATGTTGGGTTTGGAAGAATTAATGGACCGGTTGGCGAAGGTGAATAGTGTTCGTTGGTATGGGCACATGCTGAGGAAGGATGAGCATGTTTTAGGAAGGGCTTTTGAGTTTGAGGTGGGTGGTTTGAGGAGGGGGCATCCAAAGAAGACATGGAAGAAGTAAATGGAGGAGGTGAGTGGGAGTGTTGGGTTGAGGATGGAGCATGCATTGAATCTGGCGAAGTGGAGGGAAGGAGTAAGTTGCCTGTATTGACTTAACCCATTATTATCATTATGTGTAGCTACCGGACCATGTTCAACAAATCCCTGTGAGAATGGAGCTACCTGTGTAGCAACTGGACTTCAGAGCTACAATTGCAATTGTGCAGGTGGATTCTTTGGAACTAACTGTGAAATAGGTAAATATACTTTGTCTTGTCTGAAGTGATGACGCGAGCGTATACCCAGTACCGCCATTCACTTGCAGTATGTTTGTGCTTTGCCTATGTGTGCGCTGAAAGTCGGTACAATGTATGCGCCCGTGTAGCTGCTTTGTACTTTGAGCTGGGCAGAGTGTATCATTTTTGGTCCCCACAACCATGTTGGTGAAGGCCCTTTGTGGTCATCCAGATGGATGGATGCCTGCCTGGATGGATGGATAGCTACATAGAACATTCATTGATACTCTAAAAAAATGTTTAGCAGACAAAATAGCTCAATCAGTTAAGTGCTCGACTCCAGTGTATTGTGCTCATCCATGCGTATAGGCGTGTGTTCAAGCCCTGTGAGATTCGGCTATCTTGTAATTTCCCTGGACAAGAAATTAACCGCTTGATTGTCCCAATTTACCCATGTGATATTTGGGGAGCTGGTCCCGGCTGCGATGGTTATCTCGATGTATGTTTGCTGATAAGGGAAAGCGCTGATCCCGATCTGCTGCATCCCTTGAAATGCTAAATGGTTTATGGTATGGTTGGGCCATGATCAGCGGCCATTTGTGAAAGCGCTTAGAGGCCAAATAGCATATGGCGCTATATAAATCTCAGCTATTATTATTATACATGTACTTCATTTATCTTGCTCGAGTCGGTGACGTCAGCACGTTCAGACAGATGTTTTGCGTGTGCATTTTCGCACCGACTTTATACGTGCAAGTGGATTGCCAGCTCTTGAATAATGCACCACGTTTTCTTTGCGAGTTCACTGCATAATACCCTCGACATCACTGACTCGAGGAATGGTAAAAGCCACTATACAGACTAAACCAATTATTCAATGAAATTCAAATGTGGCATATGGGGATAGAACATGGTGAGGTCATTGCTGAATACTGTTTGGTCAGGTTATGAATATTAATGGCTTATTTGCATGTTTTAAAGAAAATTGTATAATGAATCTTAAACAAAAACTGATCTCAAATGAACTTTGAAGATGGGAACGGTGTAGAACCTAATGAAGTTATATTGATGTGGACTTTTTGGAACTTAGGGTATGAATATTAATGAGCTCATTTGCATATTTCAATAAAATGAGAATACAACACATGTGTAGGGCCATCGTAATTACACCCTGCATTATTCTTGTTTGTTTGAGGTTAATGATTGGGAGACAAGGTACTTTGTTCTTGGTGAACTTGCCTTCAGTTTGATTGTACATAATAATAATATATTCTTGTTAATCAGATGTTATATGTAAAAATAGGAAAGCATTTTAGAAGTTATATAGATGCATATGAGAATGGACTTCATATATAAGGGGTTGGTTCAACCTGCGGCCCGCGGGCCATTTGCGGCCCGATTAAGAGCTCGCAGCGGGCTGCGGGGTACTTCCCAGAAAAAATTTATGCATAAATATCTTTAATTGATTTTTAAAAAAAAGACTGATTTGAATTAGTTTCAGATTTCATCAATATGAAACAAAATTTTCTATTAAAATTGTTGGAAATTAGTCCAATTCCTCAAATGATACCCCCATTTTCCAAATTGCTAAAGGGTCAACAAAAGTGGAAAATTTGTGTTATATTTGACCCAAAATCTGCAGGATCTTGTATTGTATGGGTCCCTTGTTTGGCAATAGTTATAGATATGGGTTCTCTACTTCCAGACTTGTGGTGACATGTCAAAAACCAAACAGAAGAGCCCTGGTAGTGTTTGCGGCCCGCAAATATGTGGATTCAAACCAATGCGGGACTTTGTCCAAAAGGTTGGACATCCTTGCGCTATATGCAAGCTTTATAGCCAAGCGTCATTTCTAATTAATAGATTTACAATTGAAGATTAAAACTTGAGCCCAGTTTAGAGCATGATCGGCCTTAAAGGTACCAATGAGAGATAACTTTTTCCAATAGATTTGTAACTGCCTTGATGTCATACCATGAAATTAAATCTCACACATTGGCAAAACTGTTAAAAATCTCATACAATCCCTCGCCCTCTTTATCCCCATCTGACTCTTTCCCCTCTTATCATTCCCTTCTCCGAACCCTCATCTCTCAACCCTCCAGTGTCCTCGCCCTCGACTACGCACTTCCCCCACCCGCTCCCCCTTCACATTCTCCGCGAACATTTCATTTGATTTCCACCCTTCCTCTTACTCGTTCCGGAACCCCCCACTACCTGCTAACACCCCACCCTCACCGCTACCTCCCCGTTGTTCTTGCCCAAGACCCTCCTCTGCATTCCCGACCCTGTCCCCACCATGCTCCTCTCTCCGCATCTTCAAGTCCCCCCGCCCGCGTCCACCCCCCTTTAGCCATTTACACTCGATTCCTCCTCAGCCTTCTCTGCCTATCTTTCATCCCACCCGTACCACGTTTCTTTTATTCCTTTCTCCCTCTTATCTGTATTCCTTTTTTCCTCCCCTCGCGAAAATTGCCACTTGTACAGGATTTGGATATCGAAAATATCTTAAAAGTGAAAAAAAAAGAGTTTTATATATTTCAAATTAAACATAGGCTAAATTTTGTTTTGTTCAATAGGAAATTAGAAATTTTAATTTTTTGGTACCAAAAGAAATAAGTCTTAGCTTAAAGACACTATCGGTGAACCCACCCAAAGCAATCAAAATATTTAAATTTGCAGTAGTCGTTCTAACAGTGAAGAAGTCTGGAGAATTTTATGTAAGTTATTTCTGTTCAAATAAAAAAACTACAAAGGAAAGAGAACAGCAGTGCAAAGTATGTTCTCATTCAATTATTGTTGTGTTAATTAAAAATGTGAGTGTTACAGTAATGACCTAAATTTCTGATTTTGTCTTTATTACGGTGCTTTCAGTACTTATTATTGAAGGGTATGTTAGGATAGAGATTTTTCAGCATTTTCTGATTTTGCAAGTGAATAATGACTAATATTGCCTCCTTTCAGGTGCACCACAGGATCCTTCATATGTTGATGAGGTCAAAGGTCATGTCCCAAGGTCAAAGGTCATGTGAAGTCAACTTGAAAAATAGGCTTAAAAAATGTAAAAATTGACCTCAAACTTGAAAAGTGAAGTTCAATTGGAACCAAACTTGTTTCATAGGTCATTATCCAAGGTCCAAAGGTCATAGAGGGCCCACAGCTGATATTCTTTGTAATATAGTGAGCGCGAAAGCCGAGAAACCGGGAATTCTAGTTCAAGAGCTAGAATAGAAATTTGAGAGCTTCCTTGTGAAATCATAGAGCTTACAAATAATCCAATTGGTTTATTGATTAACCTCAAATTTGATTTTAAGAAATGACGAGTGTCTGAGTGCTCCTTGCCAGAATGGTGCTACACGCACTGATGGGAGTATTCTCATACTGCATGGTCCTAGCGAATAGACTGGAAGTTACGTGAGGAGCTAATAGGTATAAATGAAGTTTTATTTTGCTGTCTTTTTTAGAACTTTACCCCCCCCCCCCCCGTAAAGCTTGAGAGAAACAAATTACGCCCAGTCGGTATTCCTAAGTTTGTGTGGGTGTGTATGGTTTGTGTGTGTGGGACGGATTGTGTACCTTATTAGGAGGTTTTCAGCTTTATGCGATGGATTTTTTTTAATTTCATAAGTCCCACAAGCTAATTATGGGTTCGTTCGTTCGTGCAAGGTCCAAAATCAAAGTGGAAGATTCCGTCTTAACCAGCTGATAGTTTCATCATCAAGGTTGATCAGGCCTGGAATTTCCTCTGGGGACTTGTAGACCTCTCACAGTCATGTATGATGTGGCTAATGGTTTGTGTGGCTTCTCCACCAATCGCAGTTTGTGATGGTTCTACTCCGATCTTGTGAGGCATTTCTTTTGTACGACCAACGCCAGTTCGGAGTCTGTTCAGGTTGAACCCAGGCTTTCCATCAAGGTCACAGCCTTTTGGGCTTGCTAGATGGGCTGTCCACAAACTTCTTTCAGGTTCAAAGTAGAGGATGACCATTGCTCAAACCATCTGTCATTGATCCAATGACGATAGGATACTGTGACTGCAGTGTCATGGATTGGTAGCAAAGTGAATCCTTGGAATTCTCTGATCCTCTAAAGGGGTTGTTTGGTGGTGGATTTAACTACGAGGGTTCAAACCCACATTTCTTGGCGAGCTTGATCGTCTGAAGGTTCCTCCTAATATTTGCAGGAGCTATGCCAGACAGAATTGGGAGGTAATTCTACAGAGGCGTTGCAACAGGCAACTAACAAGTCTCATTGCATCATTCAGAACGCCATCAATCTTGTGTGAATGTCCGCTGTGCTCCATACTGGTGCAGCGTTTTCAAGCATTGGAGTATGCCAGGTCAACAGTTAATGTATGTAAGGTGTCAAAGGATGCACCCCATCCAGTTCCTGTGAGCCTTCTGAGGATGTTGACACTAACTGCGTCTTGGCAGCGACTGCCTTGGTGGTGTTGATGAAAGAAGGCCTGGCGGTCCATTGTGCGCCAAGGTACCTCTACTTCGTTGTTTGGGATCATTGACAGTTTTTCTTCTCCATCTAGAGTGAATGTTTAGTTCTCTTTTTGCGCATTCGATTTGCCGGTGGAAAACGAGCTGACGTCTTGGTTTGGCTGAGTTTCATCAAGTGCCATCGTTGGAAGAAATTGGCTTACAGTGATAGGTCTTTCTGCAGCACTGTTCTAAGTCCTCAGAAGGAGTCACAGTATTCCAAGTGCCGTGTCGTCGGCGTAGGAGTACTCTTGCCAACATCAATTCCCTTTGCAATCTGAGACTAGATGTTGAAGAGACTGGGTCCAGGAACAGAACTTGTTGGACAAAACCATTCCTAAGTTTGCGCTTACTACTGCGTTGCCATTTGCTGTCTCCAGGACGAAGATCTGTCTTGGAGTAGCAGCATAATGAACTTGACAAGCTTTGACATCAGGGAAGTTGAAGTAGCTTGAGTAGATGATATTAGAATTTATGTAAAAGTCTTAGAAACGCCTGTCACCCTTACATTTACTAACTTAATAATGGAATAACTCAACTGCAATATCATCTTGCAGTTTGTTTTTTTGTTTTTGTTTGTCTTTTCCTTTTCTTCTTCTTTTTCTTTGCTTATTTAGGTTATTTTTGTTTAGACCTGTTTCTTAGACAACTGTCTTAAGAAGGGCCCACAACCCTAAATTACTACTCCAGGTTTTTGTGTGAATGGTAATGAGTAGTTTCCGGTAAATAACAAAACATGTTTTAAGGGGCTAGGACACGATAGATCTGTCCGAAAATTTTCAATGAACCTCGGTATGAACAACTTCCATCTGGATGGTAAACCAACACTCCAAAATAAAAAATGGTGGTCACCGACCATCGTTCTTTTTTCCATATAATACTGATTCAAAATACCTATTTTTTGCATTTTTAGATCAAAATTAAGTAGCCCAAACCGATGGAAATTTGATTTTTACGACAGACATTTTTAAATATAAAAAAAATTCTGCTCGAAATTTTTTGATGGAATTTTATATAAGTTGCGCACTACTAGAAGCTTTCGATTAAGAAAGAAAAAAGATGGGTCCCCGACCTACTTTTCTGTCAATAATGTCCCATATAGTCACTTTTTTTAGTGTTCACAAACATTGTTAAGAAAACTGTCTATGCGATATTCAGAGGCTTCCACGCGCACATAGGTTACGGATATCACGCTCTAATACTCTTTGCGCGTAGCGTCCAACGCATTTTCATAGTAATCGAAGCCCAATATCCTATTTACTCCCATAGTTGCCTTATAAGAGTAGACATCTCCTGAAATCTGGGAAAAATTGGGATCATTGAAACAAAATACACGTAAAACATGAAAGTATCTGCACTCCGTAAAATACTGAAAAGTTTATGGAACTTTCTGAGTATTTTTACAAACAACACCACTATAACAATCGTCATTTACTGTAAATTGCACCTACGCTAATTTTTAGATACAATAAATAATGCAATCTCTCAATTCCAACCTGTCCGAGAAAACAAAACTGTAAAAAATTTTAAATTCAATAATATTAGTATTTAAATTTTATGTCTTTTCAATGTTAATTCCCGTATTATTAGTCCTCTGAACCTTTCCCTTTTAACTTTTAAAAGTCTTTTGGAATTTAGTGACGAGAAGGGGAAGACGATGGAATTTAGTTAGTCACTAGGAGGAATGGGTAACTTTCAGGTAGGTATGTGCGGCCCCAAATTCCGAACTTGTGGGGACATGGGACCTGATTCCATTATTTCTCCAATAGGTCCTTTGGAACTCGGGAAAGTTTACAATTTTGCAGGCACAGGAAATAAAATTGGTTAAAAATTTAGCTTCTTAAGTAAAGATTTTACAAAAGGATACCCTCAAGAAACACGGATTATGCATCAACTCTTCTACACATGTACAGAATTTTCCTCCTTCCACCCTCATCGACTTCCCGCCGTGTTTTTAATAGCGGGTTTTTTTACATGTGGTTTTGCACTTTCAAAATTAAAGGTGCATTTCATTATCCTAACACCACTTCATAACACCCACCTGTTCTAGTTCACAACCATCCTCGCGAAAAGTTATTATTTCCAAATTTAAAGGCGATCGGAAACGGTGCCCCATAGGTCACTGTTTTGTCCATCTATCCGCAAACGGAAAAAAGCAAATTCTCCCAGAGTAGGGGCCAAGGTCAATTTTCGCATGTAACATTTGGCACACATATTTAGACCATGAATCTATATTAATAAGAAACGCGCTTTTAAAAGGTAATTTATAAAATTCTAGTCTTTGATCAATTTGAGGGAGTGGTTGTGACACAACCGACAAGCCTACTTATAACTAGAATAAACCTGTCATATGAAAACAATAAAAATATTGGGATTCTATTCCTACCAGTTAAAGTCGTCGTTTTTCAAACTAAAAAAAGTATATTGTAAACCGATACGTTCACAAGCCTCGTGAGGGAAATATAAAAACCTCATTCACCATTATTCATCCAGGTTCCTTTGGGTGATTTTCCTCCGTTTTTTTCCTGAAGGGTGTTAGGAGTTTTCTTGGCATTTTTAGGGTTGAACGTGGACTTCAGGGCATCAGCGCGCGCTTCCATAGTTTTTTTTTAGTTGCGCATAGACGCATGCATGACGCAGCTGGCTGATTTTACGCGCGGTCCCACTCAGAACGCTACTCACAGCATTTTTGTTGAAAATCCAACTTGGAACGTGGGCCATGATCTAGTGCGCGATCTAACATGTCCTAGCCCTCCCTTAAGATATTTTGCAGTCCTTTGGGGACGGGTTTCTTAGTGAGGTGTTATATTATAATAAAGTGAAAGAGTATAGCTTGACCATCGCTGAGATTATCACACAAAATTTGGAAATTTTGATTCTGTGTAGAAACTAGGGCCCTCTACTCGGTGGGGGGGTGGCAAAGTTGCGCCCCCTCTGTCTCAAAAGCGGGAACGAATATGGTCAAAAATATGTGTTTTCAATTCACACATCCCTCTTCTTCGTGGATTTCGACGAATGGAGCAAAATTGGAATATTTTGGCAATTTTTCACACTGCTACGCGCGCATTTTGTTACGTTCAGACCAATTGGAGCAAATCACCGGACAACTCCAAATTGCCCCCTCTGGTCGGCTGCCCGGTCCGCCACTGTCAGTAAGGTAAACCTGATGGGATGGTTTGAAGGCGGCCCCTTTGTTATATTGATTTTGCGAGAACCGCAAAATTTTCAGGGATGGTAACTTTCATGAATATTCTCAGACTACCTGGCCATAAATAATAAACAATTCCTGTAAGTGCATTTTTTTTTCAATTTCCTGAGATCCAATGTTAATGATAAAAGTAAAACTGCATCCAAAAACCAAAGTTTTAAGTACTTAAGTACCAAGTCTTGTAATAAATGCTTTGTGTGTGTGTGTGGTTTTGATGTTTTTGTTTGTTTTGTTTTTGTTTGTTTTGTTTTTGGATGTTGTGTTTTGTTTTTTTTTTTTAGGGTCGTTGTGGCTAGTCTTGTGAATCTGTGTCCGTCTTGTTTAAAAAAAAAATCTTGTGAAGGGATTCTCATTGCATGATGGTATTCATTATGAATAGATAGCACAGATTAGATAGATCAAATAAATAATAAATAAATAGATAGATGAATTAAATCTTAACAACATCAAATAAAAAAGTGTGCCTCCATGCTTATAGCTGGCCAGGCCCCACCCTCAAAAAAAATAAAAGTTGGGCGATTTAAAAGATGCATGGCTGTGATGTAGTTTTCTCCCTTTAAAATCAGGAATTGCTTTAATATATTGTTGAAGTACTTAGATTCTTAAAACTCAAACACTTGTTGTGATATGAAATGTTAAAAATCATGTCAGTATTGAATTTCTTATTCATCGTCATATTGGTGTGAAGAAAGCAAGATCTTTGATTCTTTAACAGGTTTAGGGAGTGTTTTCCCTTGGTGAATTCAGTGCGGCAGTGGTGAATGTTTTTTTTTTTACATCAATTTCCAAATAACTGTAACGGCGAAAAAAACAGACTGTACAGATGGCAGTGACGAGGTTGACTGTGCATGTAGGTTATACAAGTATTTATATCAGATGTGGGTTTGTTTGAAGCAAAAGCATAGCAGATAATTTTAAAGACTTAAAAACAGAGTCTTTTGGATTGTTTGGTTTTTTTTTTTTTTTTAATTTTCCTGTTATTTCAACTGAGCAAATTATCCTTAAAATCTGACATTTAAAGGACATAAGCATGAAAAAAAAATGACATAATGAAAAGGACCCTTACTGAAATCACTTCCACGAGTTTGAAAACAATTTGGTGTTTACATTCTGTAAAACAGAAGAGTTCAGGGTGGAGGTGGCAGTTTGTGGCATTTCTGGACACATGAAAAGCAATGTGTTCACATCCCTGACAGAATTTACAGTGATCTAGCAGGTTTGAAAACAAATCAAAAGCATTCAGACAGGGATTAAGGGACAATGTACTTTAGGCTTGTAGTAAAGAGATATTGATGGCAAGTGAAAGATGGCTAGCTGGGATTAGCACTATATAATAGCAATGGTCTTTGAGCTGATGACAACATGCTTTTCAAGTTTGGTAATGCTGGCAGTAATGTCAGCATCCTTGTCCAGAAATTGCAACCAAAACTGCCCCCCCCCCCCGGAACTCTTCCGGTTGTTAAAGAATGTAAACATCCAAATGTTTTTCAACTTGTGGAGTGATTTCGTAAGGAGTCCTTTGCATTTGTAAGATTTTTTTTTCATGCCATTTGTCCCTTTAGGAAAATCTGTATCAACAAAGTCACCGTATTCCTGTACAGGAGCGTACCCATTGTTATTGTTATCAACCCACAATGATATGCAAATTAGGGCCGTCACGCCAGGACAGTGTTCATGGAAGTGTGTTTACGCGGTACACTTAAGTCGATGCATTGTTCGTCACGTTTGAAACTCTGACTACGCGCAAGGAAACCAGAAGCCAACTGCAACGCAACAAACAAACCCAAACTATCGTTTGCTTTAGTTGTGCTAAAATATTACTAAGGAACGATTTCTGTCGAACTGGGAACATTTTAGTGTCGGGCCTATAAGGAGAATAATTATTTTCCTTATACCGATATTAATAATTTATAAGGATTTTGGCTCAAGCCCGCACACGCGCGGATTAAATAATATGCGGCGCATGGATGCATCGTTGTTGATTGTGATGAACCATCTGTAAAAATGTTGAAGTCCCTAAATTAACAACCCCTTCAACTGACTTGAGGTGGTGGTGGATGATGGAAAACAGTTCAGGCACTCATGACTTGTCGAGTCACCTGATAGTTGGCTAGGGATGTTCTTAACGCGCGTGGTTCAGGTATTTAAAGCATATGCCTCCATCTGGCCATTTTCCATCATCACCCCTCAAGTCACTTGCCTGAAGATGTCCAGTCGGAATGGACGCAATTGTGCTAGTAAAAAGAATTCCAGTATTTGGCTTTATTTTCAATTTCCAAAGTGATTTTACAATGGATGACTGCGAGATACAGTAGTATGAAGGTCATAGTATTTGCCATATTATCTTCTGTTTCTTTTAACCCACCAGGTGGCCTTATGAATTCCAATGCGAGCAATTTACGGCTGTATTCCTGACAAGTGGCAGAGATGTGATGGTAATTTGGATTGTGAGGACATTATACGATGAAAGAATTGTACAAGTTAAGTGGAAGTGTGCAATATACATAGAGGATTAAATGAATTAATGATAAAAATGGCTTATCATGAATTAAATCAATATAGTCTGATTTTTTACAAGTGGTCATTTCACTGCATATTGTCGCCGGGTAGGTTTCATTTGGAAGAGGATGTCTGGCTAAAAATTTAAAAGCCAAAGATATACCTAGTGGAGTAGATAGAATATTCCTATAAAGGCTGACTCAGAGCTTTGAAATCTAGATTTTCAGGTATTAATTAAAAACTAGGACTAAGGGTAGTCACCTAATATGCTCAATTCCAGGACGCCAAAACTTCATCAAACTGACCCTAAACAAGGATTTTAGCACAGGAAAAAACACCCTAAGTGAGCCGGGGGGCCAGTTGTATTCAAAGGTGGATATGGAAATCCGTTAACATGGACTTCCGAAATACAACCTAAACAAGTAATGTACACCGACTAAACACATACCCTAAACAAGCATTTTTGTTTTTTTTGCTACCATAAACAAGTCTTGTCAGTTTTTGCTACCTTAAACAAGTAACATGCATGTTGGGTTGATAATATACCCTTAGTATCTGTCTTTGCTCGTGTTCCTTTACTTCCAAATTACACTATTTTGATGATTTTGATCTCGCGTACATCACAATTTTGGGGTTACAAAAAAATACCCTTTTTTCCATATTTTGCTGTTTTTGATACCCTAATCAAGTACGCGCGTACATCGCCTGTTGGAAAAAAGAGACCCTTTTTTTTTACGCGTTTTCTTGTTCACGCATCATATGCACCTTTGAATATAAGTGCCCCCCCCCCCCCCCCCCCCCCCCCCGGGAAGTGAAGACTTGATATGAAATATATCACCAAACATGGATTATTGACAGGGAAAGTGGTTTGTAAAATCGCTCTGTAAATTAAGGTCTGTACGAAACGGTTTGCTTGGAGTGGAGTTGTTACTGACATGATTGGATTTTTTAAAAAGCAAACGCATAGTTGCGTTTTATAACCTCGACTTGTATTTTTGTGTTTGTGCGCAGTCGGTACATTCTGTCAATCAATACCTTGTATGAACGGGGCGACCTGTGCCGACACTTGTTGGATGGATCCACATGCACATGTATTACGGTTTCACCTGTCAACTTGGTGAACAAGGTAGGGTTCAAATTTTCAACATTTGTGTTTCCTATGTGTGTGGGTTTTTTTTAGGTTTTTTGTTCTGTTTGGAAAATTTACGGTTTTTAAGATTACTACTTTATGTCAATTTTATTGTCCAACTCTTCTTGTCCCCTACTGGACAAGTTCTAATTGGGGACTGCGAAACACCAACTTTTCCATGCATTGTGCTGTGGTTTAAAATGTTAATCTGCAATAGTTAACTGAAACATTTTTAAAAGTAACAAGAGGGAATTTTTGAAGGATACTATTTCCCTAAATTTCACATGGTTGTTTGTAGAACACCTAGTGTATAGTGTTTCGAGTTTATTGTTCATAGTTTGATTGGACAACCAAGTAGAAAAGAAAACCAAACTAAATTTGAACTTGCCTGCCTGTCCTAACGCTCCTATGACTATGGAGAACCATGCTTGGATTTTTGTGGGCCATCAGCTATAGCTGTCAGGACCAATTAGCAATCCTTGTGCGTGTGGTATGTGTGTGTTTGGTGGTCCTAAAATGTTAAGTTTTTTTTTAAAAATTGCATTAATTTTTGATTGTTTTTAAATTGACCTCAATTGAAAATTTGAAGTTCCAATTGGAACCAAACTTATGCCATAAGTGCACCAGGGACCCCATCTGTTGATACGGTCATAGATCATGTGCCAAGGTCAAAGGTCATGTGAGGTCGAAAATAGGCTAAAAAATGTAAAATTTACCTTCCATTCAAAAGTTGAAGTTCAATTGGAACCACCTTGTGGTCATAGGTGCACCAAGGGACCCTTATATGTTGATGAGGTCAAAGTTCATATGCCAAGGTCATGTAAGCGGCACCAGCATATTCTTTGATATAGCGAGTGCGAAAGCCGAGAACCGTGGAATTTCTAGTTTGGGTTTGCTTAAATACTTCATTAATCTTTTTATACAATAAGAAAACAGCGTTTGGGTTCTTCACCTCCAGTCTGATAATAATGAAGACTTACCGTCAGCTACTCGACCGAACGAGCACACACATTATTATCTTAAAAAATACCAAAGTTTTACCTCTTTCTTTCACAAAAACTTGCCTAAAATTTCAATTGCAGTATTTCCTGAACCAGAAATTGAATCATTTATATTGAATTAACTTTTCAGTTATTGATCATTGGTGTGCAAATCAACCCTGCTTGAACCAAGGTACACTGTGTGAATGGGTGTGGAAACATACTATGTCTTCTGTGCTACGGTTTATGTCCTGGAACCAATTGTCCAAGTGGGACCTCCAGTAGATGGTTTAGCCTTGGGGAAACCCCCTGCCCTCCCCCAGGTTTATTGCCATTTGGTCGAATGACCATTTTGGTCTACTTATCAATGGGTCTAAAACCATATTGTCTAATACCAATTTTGTCTAATAACCAAATGTCAATAGCCATTTGTCTAAATGCCCCTCTATCTAATACTCATTTCGTCTACTAACATTTGGTGCTAATAACCACAACACCATTTGGTCTAATTCCCATTTGGTCTAATATCCATTTGTCTAATTCCCATTTTGTCTAATAATCCATCTAGTCTAATAATCATTTGGTTTAATGTCAATCTGTTCGGCAATGGGTATTAGAACCAAAAAGATATTGAACCAGGTGGACTTTAGACCAAATGGATATGGACCAAATGATATTAGACCAAACTGGATATTAGACCAATTGGATTTAGACCAAATGGATATTAGCCATTGGGTACTAACCAAGGCTATTAGACAAAAGAATATTAGACCAATTGGTATTAGACCATTGGCTTAGACCAAATCGGTTATAGACGATATGGATATTAGACCATAAGAGATTTATACCAGATGAATATGAGACTAATTGGTTATTGCCTAAACTGTTTATTAGCCTAAATGGTTTATTAGCTAAATGGTATTAGAGGCAATTAGATTAGACCAAAATGGCCATTAGACCAAGTGGGAATTAGACCAAATGGCAAGTCACCCCTCCAGGTAGTGTGGACTAACAAGAGTGGCCTTTTTACCCTTACGGTACCAAACACTAACAAAAATGCAATGCACCGATTGAGAAAAATGCACTAACGTTCCAATGCACAATTGCATCGCACAAAGACACATATGGGCTGAAATCACTGGCCGGCCCAGCAACCGTCTGTACGTGTGACATCCTCAGTCATGGGAGTGGGGCCCAAAAGGCCCGTTCGAGACCAACCCGAATTTCTGACTTTTCTCTTTCCCTTCTTCCCTTACTCCTTCACTCCCTCCTGGGAGATAAATTTGAATAATTTTTTCATCTACTGAATTTTGATGCTGCAACTCGCATGTCCGCCAGGTCGTTTATTGTGCTGTCTACTGCAAGCAGAATGGCATACATGGATTACTCTGTCTGTGTATCTGGGTGTGGCATTTTTTCTGCCAGATGCTTGGGGCTATTGCAGCCAAACTCAGACAGTAGAACCACTGGCCCAAACTGAATAGGGTATACACAAATTGACCCCTAATGATGCTACATTTCCTTTGATCCCATTTTATGAAACACTGTTTGTGGCAAGAATATTAACACTGCACTTATTGGACTCATACTTTTTACCCTTTGTTCAATTCACCTCATATTCGGTCCAAAGAACCACTGGCCCAAGACTCATATGGGGTGTACACAGACTGAAATCTGATGACTCCATGTGATCTTTGACTCCCTTCACAAATCATAATGGCACACTAGCGTTCCCGGGAACATTGTATTTTTGGTTTTTGTAAGCAGCAAAAGTAATCGCTTTCATGCCGACTGATAAGTACATTACCACCAACCGCCCGGAGGCCTTGATCTGGTTGGTTGTGTGATGTGGTCAGACACTTAATGTAATATATGATCAAAAATTGTTTTGCACAATAAATGTGTGTAGATGGGAGTCACATTTCAGTGATTGGGTGCTGGTACCGTTAAAGGTGCAACAAGAGATTTTACATAACATGTGATCCTAAAAATGTGAAATTCTGATACAGTTGGTACTCTTTTATAAATCTAGTTATAACCTGCTATTATGAACATTTCTGATGTTCCTTTTCACATTTGATATTCCTTTTAGATGCATGTTCCACTGAACCCTGTCAGAATGGAGCGACATGTACCGTGACAGAGACTGGATACGTGTGTACATGTCGACCAGGATTCGTTGGGGAAAATTGTAGCATTGGTAGGTATATTGAAGATAAATCTTCTGTTGTCCATAGACAACAAAATACCACAACATTTGTATGTGAGACCTTTAACTTTGTAACTATCACAAGCTTACGAAGAATTAAACAGTGTGGTATATTGTGGTATAAAGCTTTGTTGGGATAATATGCTGCCATCTGGAAATCGTTGTGATTGTTTTGCTCATCTAGGCCACCAGCTGCCCAAGCACACAATCCCATCAGTACTTGCATTGTTATAATTTACATAACAGCTACCTGGATATCGCTTGAGTCGATGAGGCAAGCGAGATAATGTTCCGACAGCACGTTGGCCAGATCAGGATTCGAACCACAACCTCTAGATCATGACCTAAACCTATCCCACTGAATAAAAAATTAACATGAATAACAAGTACTTTCCTGTTAAGAAATGAACAGTGGTGGCGCCAGTGGGTGGCATGGGTGGCATTTTCCCCAAATTGCTTTTTTCCCCCTCAATCCCCCTTTTGTTTTGGCAAATAGTAGGCCTTTTGTCTCCAGTGACCTTAAGTAAGCATTCTGCACCATTTTCCTCATCAGTAGTCAGTATTTGTTATTTGCTATTTTTCCATTAATAATGTAACTTAGTATCTTATTCCTCTTTTTAATATCAGGAGGAGTGCAATCAGATCTATCCAACTATTTTTTTTCAATCTTTGGGATGTGGTGAAAACGTTGGTATACAAAAATTAATCATCAGTGTAATTTTCTTCTGTGCGAGGACGAGAAACTAATCTTTTTTTTTTTTACTTGGCCTTAAACTCGGACCATAATAATGTTTTCTTTCACTCTTGGTTTTCAGAAATGGCTGCCTGTGCCAGCTCACCATGTATGAATGGTACCTGTTTAGAAGGCGCCACTATTGGTGGCTACTTTTGTCTCTGTACAGCTGGATATACTGGCCCCCACCCGGTGTGAAAATTGGTATGAAAAATACTTTTAATTTCATTGGAATAAATTACAGTTACAAGACCGATTATAAACACACAGTGTTGCCCGCTGTATTTTGTTGTCAATCAGAATGGAGGTGTATCATTATTGGTTGTAGGGTAGGTGGGTCTACTCAGTACAACTGCATGCATTAATGGGGTTGTCCTCTTTTTGTGCAATTGGACCTGAGTACTGTTATACTATACACAAATGTGTACTACATCATCAAAACAAAACATCTGATACATCTCAATCATTGAAATTAACATTTTTAGATGACTATCTTTAGTTCCAGTTGGCCATTTTAATTAATATACAAAAAAAGAATATTTCAAAATCTGAGTCTTGCAGCCTTTAATGTTATTCAGCAAATCAGGCCCGTAACCAGGGGAGGGGCAGTGGGGGCGGACACCCCCCTATTTCAAAAATCCCCCAAACCTCTAAAAAGAGCTGAAGAAAGGCCCAAAAGAGGCAAAAATTAGGGGGGTTTATGCCTTTTTGTCAATAAAGGTTAACATTTCGGTAAAAAGTCCACTTTTGCCACCCCCCACCCCCCCTCTGCAATTTTTGGGAAAAGTCACCTTTTCAAAAAAAAATTACCCTCCCTAAAAATAATTCTGGTTACGGACTGGCAGCAAACTGATCATATCAGTGAAAATGACCAATTTACAGTAACTAAGAGAGAAAAATGAACACCTAATGTGATGAATTTGACAAATTTGAAGTTTTGGGAAACTGTCTGATCGCATTGTCGTTTGGTAGGTATTACAGACTACATTAACATGTTGATAGTTAGATAACAAAAGCACTATTTTTGGACCTGACCATGTGTTCAGTTTACAAACGAATTGGAGCACAGTGCACAAAAGTACTAGAGCACACAAAAGCATTAGAGCACATTTTTTTACAGATGTGATCAGATTTGCACGTAATATTAGGCACACATCCATTATTAAAGATCTGTGTTGTGATCATCTTTGGGACCCCTCAGATTTACCCCAGAGGGTGTTTTGAACCAATCCCATAATGCATTGCAATTTTCCCATACTGTACTGTACAAAACTCATGTCAGTACTTAGGGATAAAAAGTGTACAAGAAGCTAGAGGACCACAGAACATTTCATGACTATGCTAAAAATTCCCTAAGTACTAACACTTTGGGGGCGAAAATTAGTGTAAAAGTCAGCGTTTTTATGTGTTAAGAATAGGATTTTGATGGGATCACATGACCTATTGAGGTGAAATTTCCCAAAACTGGTGCATTGTGGGATTGACTCAATACATCCTCTGGATTTACCCGGTAGTATTATTTTTGATATCAGATGAAAGGCTGTATTTTTTTCATTGTCCTGAAATTTGAGCCCTCAAATCCATTTCATTCCTAAGATATAAACCAAAAAAACAGTGTTTTAATGGTTAACAAACCATCATTGATTATTTAGCACAGTATTGAATAAGGCTTTGCAATATGCATTATTGCTTCTACCATCAATACCACAAGTTTGTTTCCCACGGTACTTGATGGAGCATATTTGCAAGTGCCAGGCGCTCAATATAAGTAGAGAACAAATGAATCGGAACAAGCACCTGTTAAGGCTAAAAGTTCAAAGTATACAAAAATATCAATATTTAGTATTTAACATTGTATCATTCATTCGATCCCCAATATGTGTATGTGTGTGTGTTCTAGTGCTTGATGCGTGACCCTCTTACTTACTGTATTTATTTAGTTTAATCGGGGGACAAGGTTGTGGATCACGAAATGCCCTTTTCATTTTGTAATTGATTTTTCAGATATTGATGAATGTGAGAATGCTCCTTGTCAGACGGTGGTAGCGGGTATGTGATGGAGTCGGTTCCTACAGTTGTGTGTGTCCAAGCCAGTACACTGGCGTTAACTGTGAAGAACAAATAATGGGTAGGTGGACTATTCATTGTTTAATTATAGTAGATTTCAAAATAAGTGAGACCTCATTAAAAGTTTTAGGTCTATCCATTCAATGTGAGAGGTAAGAGGAATTATTCTGATGGCCACAGGTAAAAAGTTTATGATACTCATACAATATATAGTGATAGGAAAGTAGCTAGTAAATAAATGTTGACCTAGAATACATTATTTCACATCTAAGATAGCTGGATGTTTCAATTGAAGTATCAGGATGAAAACAACAGCATTTATTTCATTAACATTGTTTTTGAACATAACTTATTTTTGACACTGTAAAATATCATTCTTATCACAGCATTGGAGAAATAATGCATCCTTATATTGATGCACATAACACAATTAA
>JAMKCH010010119.1:0-33526 GCA_023653785.1 Ophioderma brevispina | reverse complement strand
GTTGTGGCAACCGGGCTTTTCAAAATCTGAAATCATAGCATGCGGTTGCTAAATACCAGTTTTCTGTATTATGTCAGGGCAGAGGGGGAGACACGATTTGCTCGATTGGGCATTGGGGAATTCCATGCCTAAGAAAAAGAAAGGGGGACGGTCGGATTTATTGGCTATATAAATGCCAGTAAACATGTATCTAGTTTCTATGGTGTTAAAGGCCATGATACGGTCATTTTTTCTGTCATAAACTGGGAAAAACGGTTACTGCAAAAGCCACACCCATAAAAACGAATCTTTTACGTTAACTTCACGAAAAAAGGCGATCAAAAACTATGACAAATCAGGTCTTGGAAAGGAAAATTTGAGCAAATGGTGCGTTATGAGCCAGATCCTGTCAATACGTTGGGTGTACGTTGTGTTGCATGAGCGCCGTAGTCTCGTGTTACTTGCCATTACCTTAGTGCTCGGACCTCGTGGAGTCAATGGGCGTGGTTAGGACCCCATATACATGACAATGAGACTAAATATGAATAAATTAACGTTCAGCAGTCTAGGGATTTTGAAATGGCGCGAAAATTGAATTTCAAATGCATTTTATTCTCCAAATTTCTTGCTACGATACTAAAAGTTCGCAGAACGAAATTGCTTTAACTGATTGTCTTCTTGCGTATGGTAAAAATGGAATGAATTCAGCAAGCGGTTTTTGGAGGAATCAATCAGGCTATTAATGCCGATTTACGGATTTTTGTCCATAGAGCTCCACATGGAGCATGGCAACCTCCAAAATCCCAATCTAGTATCGAACATCGGGTCCTTATCTCCCCCCACCCCTTGAATAAAATGATGCTCCGTGGACAAGTCTGTTTTGCTGACTTCGTTGGACCATATCTTGAGAACCAATCAACCAAAATGAACAAAAAAATTCTAGTAAAATGTCTATCACCCCATTTTTATTGACTTTATTTTCTATATATAAACAATAGGGCTGAATTTAGTACTTGCTCCTATGTAAATTGGAAATTTCAAAATTTTCTCCCAAAGAAATGATTTGATAGAATACTTTACCTTAGTGCCAAAATGCGTAATTTTCAAATTTGAAGGGACACCCGTGATGTGAAACTATTCGTTGCCTTTAACTTTCCTTTTTTTGGTGAGAGTTAGACGTAATTACTAAGGATTCAACTAGAACGTCTCACTCAAGTTGGGTCTGTACTTCACAAGGTCCATTTTGGTTAAATTTTACACCAGTCATAGGACAGGTGTTAAGCCGGTGTCACGAGCGCGCCAGTCCTAGCCTTTAGAGTCAGTCGGACTCTAAGTTTTGTGTTTCATAGTCCTCGGAAAATCTGTTTTGAAATTGGCGTCCCATAGGACACTAAGTTTTGATTGCGTGTCCTAGGGATTATCGGTATACACGCAGTGTCCTTGGACTATAGGTAATAAAAGAAGAGTCCTAGGACATTTGTAATAGTGGGGACTCTGAAGTCATTACATTACACAATTCCCAGTGTCCCTAGATTTGGAGAGTCCGGAGACTATGTGCGTACTAATTGTGGGAGTCCCATACAGCTGAATTCACAGTCTTAGGACATATGTTTTAAAATTAGCGGTCCTATAGACAACAAGTTTGATTTTTACGTGTCCTAGGGACTATCGGAATGACACACAGTGCCCTATGGACACATGTAAATAAAAGGAAGAATTCCTAGGCCATCTGTATTCGGGGGATCTTAAAGTTGTATTACATTACACAAGTCTCTGTGTCCCTAGATTTGGAGGGTCCGAGGATGGGTATTCTAATTGTGGGGTCCCATGCAAGATGTTCCAAATGCAAGCATCCCAGAACAATTGAGTGTTTGCTTAAAATAATCAAAATCAAAAACTAAAAAATCTTAAAAAAAAAAAAAAAAAAAAAAAGGGGTCGCTCTGTAAAAGGAGTAAAAATCTTATCTAAAATTGGAGTAAATTTGTATCCATTTTTAGTTTTGTGAGCGATCATAACCTTCATAATGACATTCAGAATAAATATTTTGTGCACAACTACATCAATCTGCAGATGCACAAAGTTTTAAAATGGCGACAATTTAGGAATGGTTCAAAAGAGGCTATCTAGGAAGGTCCACCCCATGACAATTTTCCAAATTCGAAATAAACGATCGGGAATTTCAAGGTGATTTGGACAATCAGTGTGGAATTCTGGCAGTTTTTCATTCATGTTATCTTAGGGGGTTGTGATTCAACGAGAACGAAGGCGAAAAACAGTTTACTAAGTGGATAGTTTCTGGGGAATGGATTTTTTTTCAGTGGCTAAGTAAGTCATGGGAATTTCCAGAAGTCATCTTGGTCTACTAAATTGATCAATGATATATTCGGCATCTGTTAAAATAACACAGATGAATATGATATGCTTTTCACGATTTCATTGTGGGAATTCCCACGCACTTTTTGGATTTCATTATGGATTATTCCCATTCCTTTCTGGATTTCACCATGGAAATTCCAATGCATTTTTGGAGAGAGCGGGTGGGAAATAAGGGGGTGCTGATAATTTCTGGAATAGCCCAATAGATGTTTCCTGTTCCAAATTGGTCCACCTTGGTTTTCAAATATCGGTCTCGTCATTATGCCATGGTCAGTGTAGTCACTTTTTATTCTCTTTATTCTAATTGTTTCATTTTTCGACATTTCCCAGTTATAAAAAAAATAATATCGTTGGGTATATCATAGCGACGGATGTTGCATTGTTATCACTAAAAACTTACATCACCTTTACGTTACCGAGTTCACAGCTTTGAAGTACAAAATTTGGCCAATTTTTGACGGATGTTGAGAATAGGACATGTTGATTGTATTGGACGGATGATAACCCCTCGTAACGCAAGTGCAAGTATTGTGTTTAAATACAGATTTAAGAACTACTAAAATTATTTTTTCTACAAACAAAACATAAACATCAACATGCAAATCTGAGGTGACGTACTTCAATGCGACGATGTTTGAGTGGTGCATGACATATTGACGGATGATGACAATACAAATGTTAAACGAAATTCAACATCTGCCACTCTTCGGAGTATTGACAATGTCGTTGGACGAGGCAGAGCCTAGGGAATCGCTTGTCAGTTTTTGTTGTAAAGGACAACAAACTCTGAAAAATAAACGTGGGCCTGTTGCACACAGGATTGGAGCAGGAAAAAGAGGACATCTGGACATTTATGGCTCCCAACAAAAGGCAAAGGGACGTAATTTCAAATATGCATGGATCACTTCACATGGGTAGGGACTCTTATGTAATCATTCACCTGCTCTAATATGATTACGAAAGCGTTCAAATAGAAAACACGTTTTAGATTGGGTCTGAAAAAAAATCCAACTTATGAGCAACAGTGTAGTTGGCGGGATTGCCAAAATTTCACATGCAACCTCGTACAATAATGCGACCAGCGATCATGAAATGAATGCAATGGAATGGTAAAACAGACGAACTGGCATTGGAACAACTGGCACATGGAAGCAGGCACTGGATGATTAGGGATTCTGCTTACTCGAGAGTATTAAAACTCCGTTCGCAAGTGTAACGCCCCACCTGGATCGTATCTTCATAGCAATTATCAAAGAAATCCTTGCCAACTGTGTAGTACTATTTGTCCCCAACAAAATGGCAGAAGAGACTTGCCTAGCTCCCACAAGAGCCATGACTCCTTCTAGCACAGAACTTGCTACTGGTAGTAGGAATTGCAAGGCTAGGACTGAAAAGATTCCACGTTCTCTCGCCGCGAAGAAGGAACGAGAAGGTGTAAAATACCTGTTGGATTTTGCAGGTAAATACAGCTCTTAGGCAAGAAAGATGCTTCCGCAAGAAACTGGGAAGCTCTGGAGGTAGCAAGTATCACCGGATTACACCAGGAACCCCAAAAGGAATGGAGGATGAGCAGCATTCGGAACGTAGAGACATACAGCATTTTTATCAGTTTGGGCTCACAACGGGTTGAGCAGTGGCGTACCCAGACCTTTGCAAATGGGGGGCTGAAGGGGGTGCCCAAGGCAGGATTTTTGAGGGGGGCACATTTGGGTCCTTCTCCTAGACACTGTACAAAAAGTCACTTCATTTGGGGGGTGAGGGGGGCAAGGGTTCGTGTGGGGGGGGGGCTTGCGCCCCCCCATGCCCCCCGCTGTACGCCACTGCGGGTTGGGTACAGTCTCGGGTAAAACAAAATGGACCTCCAAGAGCAGTCCATAATTAAGGTACGCAACCTCAACCTCTGCAAGATGCTCATGTATCTGCGACGGACAAATATGAGAAAAGTGATTCCAATCAGGAAGACGAAGAGAGAACACTCATTCAACAAAGTACAGCTGAAGAGAACAGGGACACTATTATAACACTCAGCTATCTGTGCCCTTTTGGTGAGGTTACCATCCCCGGAGTTTCCCTATTAAACAGCAAGTTGGTACCACTGGGTATAGCTTAGATGGGCTTCTTTCTATTGACATCAAAATAAAGTACACATCCGGAATGGGACGTCAATATATGTCATAAGTCAAGAAGTAGAACATATGGGTAATGGATGCCACGGATAATGAATATTTGACAATTTTGCTGGCTTACCAACAGTAAAGCACTAAAAGTATCTGTTAATATAAAACGAGTCATTTGGCCGTCATGTAGAGCCAAAATACCGCATGAAAAATCTGATATTCCCAACTTGTTTTGTTTATCCACTGTGTCTATGGAAATGGTCTGCCTTGCGCGGATTTATGACGAAATCCCCATCCATCACTTCAAGATCGGCTAAACACTATACCTCTATCCGGTGGTACTTTTTTTCCACGAAAAAGGAGCAGAAAATAACAATTGATTAATACAATACAATCATTTGGCGCACAATCGATCTGAGTAAGCTTGATAAGAGGAAACTGGAAGAGACATACATCAAGGTCTAGAGGATGAGCATCAACAACAGATAACTGTAAAAGGGCAAGCAAGCGAAAAAAAGCAAATATGCGAAGATCTAGGCAAAACTTCAAAGAAAGGTCAGCTTAGGGAAATACACAATAAGAAAAGCTATAAAACTAAGTACAAACTTTTGTAAAACACTTCTGGGAAATGCCCTGAATGCCTGCCTATGAAAATCAAAAATACTAAATTCACTGATGACATTGCACTACTGTTGGGGTAATCCACCAAGGACTGCCGTTGAAAGATCTTTCAAATGTTGAGTCAGTGATATTATGGCTGTGAACTTAGTTCTAGACATTACCTCGCAAGTGAAAAAAAATAAGATGGATAACCTTCCAGATAGCAGATCAGCAAACACTGCTTCCACACCCATATGGCAAACAAGCACATCATCACAAGGAATATACGCAAATCTGCAAAAGTGGCAACCAAAACTAAACCAATACGCCACTTGATCTCGGAGCAGTGACAAGTTCGTATAAGGCCTGACATTATGACTTCCGAACATAGATCGATTAGTTACAGCCTCACTTACATAGACGTCCTAAACATATGACACAGGACAGGAAGAGGATAAAATGAACAGCTGCAATGTTGGACAGAGAGTACAGAAAGCCATGAGAAGCCCACTCGACTTGACTTAAGCAAGCAAGCATGTAATGAGGAGCATTTATCATTTCGCGCGTGCTACTAAATTTCTGTCATAAATGTGGATACCGTCATAAACATCATATCGTATAGTCGATATTGTTTTGAAACCCATCACAAACGGAGTAAATTAGGCTGAAAAATGCCGTTCGTTGAGACACATAATATATTGAGATTGTGGTATTTTAAGATGCAAATAGCTGGCGCAATCGTGTCCATTTTTACTCGCTCTTAAGTTACGCTTGAGTTCATATAAGTAGAAGTAAATTTATGAACACCCATTTCTGCTTTTAACATTTTTGTCTCTTAATAAAAGACGTCAATGTTTTCAAAAATTTAGTTGGTGTTTAACCTAACCTTTTCTGCAATACTACCTCACACACACAATAGTCTATGGGGAAAACTGGTAACTTTGGTCATGTTTCTATAAAGTTTTAATAGAGGACATACAAGAATATCCTCTATGTACAAGCTAAAACGAAAATGCATACAAAAATGCCCAGCACGCGATACTCAATAATCGGTACAGCTGATAGTGGGCAAAACCAGTGCCTTTCAGACATTTTACAGCAGTGTTCCAGATGCCAAGGAAGAAAGCATTCCACCTATGCAGCCAAGAAAGTGCGGCATTATTGCAGTTCTTAGTAGTATCATGGTAAAACCTATAAGTTTTAATCTACACTGTCTAGCGAGCGCCATTTGTCACATGCGAGCTAATAATAACACTGCAAAAACGAGTGCAATACATGAACACATATTGATTTATTAAGATCAGCACGTAACAACACTGAATTATATAATGAGTACAATAATAAATGTTCAAACTATATCGTGTTAAAGATTCATTATTAGAATTAGAACACGCACAGATTTAAGGGTGAGTATGGGGTTCATTTTTTTATGAACCCTGCTTCTACAAATAACGGTACTGTGACATTTCCACATTTGTGCGTTGATATAGTATCGATATATTTTTACCATACAAACGCGTTAATCACTGTTACAAACATATTAGTGTTTCTTAACTGTGTTAAACAATACAAAAACACATTTAACATATTCATATATTAATTTTTCATCTTTCAAAACTATTTGTCTATTTAAAACTTCCTGTCCAAACAATGCTCTACAATACCAAATATCAAAATTGTAAATTAGAAAGTTTAAAAGATTTTAAAAATGGAAAAGATATAATTAATCAAAATAATTTTAAAAAGAGAATAATAAACTTACTAATAAATAACAAAATAGAATAAAATAAGTAAATAAATTAAAACCAATTCTAACCACAGACTATTAAAGCGGGACGACCAGGACTCGAACATAAGTTACAATCACCAATAACTAATCACAATAAATACAAACATATTTAATATTACAAACCTGGTCGTCTGAAGGTCTGCAACCGCTACGCACCGAGGGACTGCTCGGATTCGGCCTGCTTTTAAGGAACAGTGTACCTTCAATTGAAGTATGAAGTTAGCATAAATGTTGCCTTGGGACGGTACATCACAGGACCTCAGGGTCCTAGGGACTACCCAGCACAGTTTAGGGTCCTGGGAGTGGACAACGGCTCACAGTACTATGGGTTCTAGGATTGCACAGCACATATTAGGGTCCTGGGACACTTCATCACAATACCACAGGGTCTTAGGACGTTGCGTCATAGCACAGAGTCTGGACGCTGCCTGAGAGGACTCGTGGATGTTGTGATAGTTGTACGAATTTGAGAGGTCCCCCAAAATTACAGGCCGGGTCGCACATTAGTAAAAGTTATCTTTAGTTTTCAGGAAGCTCTGTGTCCTAGGACACACCGTTTCGGACGCCCAGTCTCCGAAAAGGTTTCGGAGACTGGACGCCTACGGAGCCCAGTCTCCGAAACCTAATAGAGTCTAGGCCTTTCTTATTGTAGGACTTTAAAGTCTCACACCTGGCGCATCGATGCCGGGTATAAGTAAATTTTGTGGCTGAAAGGATCAGCTAAGTTTTATGTAGCGTACCTTGCCTTAGGGAGGTGTTTAAAAATAACGAAATCTCAAGTTGACGGAATGACACGGAGACAAGTGAAGAGCCCGCTCTTACCTTTCAAATTTTAATAAGTCTTGCTAAAAAGAACATTTCATCTATGTTAGAAATCCCAAAAAGTGTGGAATATCAAACACATGCCCATTCAGATATATGCCGACTTGATGGATTAAGATATGACATCTCGCGGAGCAAACAGTATACGTCGTAGATCTCACAAAATACCGTTTACGAGATAAGTTGCGATTGAATTAGTATGTTGCTTCGTGGCTGTGCATCTGTATATTCATGGTATGAAACCACGTTAAACATTTTATGAGAATTAATTATAATAAAATATAAACCACATTTGCCTCTGTATGGAGTTGGTATCATAAAAGTTTATATTGTAAATTTTCTTTAGATACTGAGAGTGAGCGACTCCCAGTAGCGTAAAGGTGCAACGAGAGATTTGAGGCACCCAAATATTGTGTAATAATAAGTTAATTCATAATAATAGGACACCTAATAGAATTTCTTACCTTGTATTTGGTTACAGAAATGCCTTAAAAGAGAGAAAAAAATGTGATTTGATTTGCTTATATTCAATGTAAAACATAGACTGAATTTCGTATTTGCCCTATACGAAATTAGAAAATTCAACAATTTTGTACAAAAGAAAAACATTCCAGCCTCATCCTTCGATGTGATATTTTTATGGAAAACTTTACATCAGGGCAAAAAAATCTGAAACTTTCGATTTGTTTAGGGACACCTGATATGGAAATCTCTCGTTGAACCCTATAAACAGTATGATGTATTAATTATTAATAAAATTATAACACATTTTGAATCTGTTATGGTATCCAAAGTTTATATCTGTATATGAACAGTTATTGTAATTGTCTCTTCTTATAGTGAGGAGAGCGATCGCATTAGCTGTGAAAACAGGTGTTAAAGATGATACGACAGTAGGCGTTGTATCGTATGGTGCTTTGTCTGCGTGCATAGTACGACGCCGATACGACTATGCGTGTTTAAAGCCACCCATAGGTGAGGATACGGCGAACAAAATATTGATAAAAAGAATTCGAGATACGAGAGTTAGTGAAACGAAAGTTTTAAAATCAGCATAGAACTAATTAGACCATATTAGTTTTTAACAATACTGTCTTGTAGTACAAAACAATATGCCAAAGACAAGGTCAAAATTATGATGTAAGACATTATACGCGACGAATATATGATATAAAAAAGAAGTCGGACAATAAAAGCTGTAAAAAAATTACTCAGAGTTGAAAGAATGCGATAAAAGAAAAAAACTGTGCAAAGTACTTCTTATGCGAAATAAGGAAACTTGTATTCTAATTTTGAAATCACATAGGGTAATCTGCAGATATTTTCGTCCCAGAACAAATTGGATGTCATATCTTGCTTCTAAGACTTCCACTACAAGCAAACTTGAGACATGAAATGCTACGAGGGGTGATTGATACGTTCTAAGCCTAAGGTAGAAGAGATATGCTACAAAGTTCAAATTACACCATCTACAGTTTTCATTCTTCAATGAAAATTCCAGAAGTTTCATGTGTATCTGTTCTTTTTTAACTTGCAGGTAATCAAACATGGAGAGTTTTGCCGGACCAATTGAAGAAATTTAACCGAGAAAATTTTAAAAAGTTGAGGAGTTCCTATTTCATATTTGCGGAGAGATAGTAGTCAGACGGTGCCACATTCGGGTGAATAGGCTGGGATGTTCTACCAGTTGAAGCCACATGATGGATTGAAGGATGGCTACCATAGACTTATGGAATTCGGCATTGTCATATCATGATAACTATGGAAGAGCACCCCCGATGGTCAGCTTTCCTCTCCTCAACTTTCTAATTTTTCTCGCGTAATTGTTTCAATTGGTGGCAAAACTCTCACTGTTTGATTACCTGCAAGGTAAAAAATAGAACAGATAATACACATGACCAAACAAAAACGTTTTTCTTGGAATTTAATTTGAAGAAATGAAACGGTAGATGGTGTAAATTTGCACTTTGTAGCATATCTCTTTCTACCTTTAGGCTTAGAACTTACCAATCACCCATCGTAATAACGTGAATTTTCGCCGATAGCTATAAAACAAGCCTGCAGAGGGGTTTCGATTCTCCAAACTCTGCATTGATACGTGTAGAACATTTGTACAATTCTTAGAGTAAAAGCTTGCATTTCCATGCTCATTGTACCTCCCAGTAATGGAAATTGTGAAGATTACCAAAATAGTAATTAAAGGGACCATTTTCAACAAGCAAAATATATGGAAATCCAAGTGGGTGTCAGTGCTTTATTTCCAATTTGAAACGTATATTGGTATAATCAAAACCAACCAACTTTGTGGTGTAATTTCCAGAGCCATACAAAAACATATTGGAATATAATGTGTCGATATTGATTTGCATATTGTTGATCCTTACAATGTGCCTGGATTCCAAAGTCTGGGGCGAAACGCACGGGAATACCCCCTGCATCTCTGAATTATGAACGTGGGATGAGCGGACACAGAGTATTATTGAAGGGTGATGTTGACCTGTCTCATATTTTTAAATATTCGAAATTCTGACCGTCATGTGTAAGGGTTTACTTTGAAAACTAACATTCCTTTTCGTTAGTATGATAAAACCATTTTAAACATTGAATAAAAACAATGGGAAATATCGGTTTTCATAATCAAAGTTCCACACACCTGTTTGACGCACATGCACATTTACGCTGTCTTCCGGTGAAATTGTGATTCCTGTAAAAGGAAAACTTGTCAATTTTCAGTCCCATGTGTCCTCAAAGCCAAAACATCAATACAACCACAAAGAGATGCGTGAACCATTTAATATATAAAAAAATTAGCGTAGATGAAAATATATCATGTTTATGGAAATTGGTTCCAAGTCCAGCTGTTTACATTTGCTTGTTATTTAACTACATAATTCTATTACTATGTACGATATAACAAACTTTAAAACTTATATATATTTTTTTTCGAACCATGTAAGTCTGCCCATATTTTGAATTCAAAATTGAAACTTAACCCACACAAAAATAATAAAATTTGTTTGTTTTCTTTGAAATTCAATATTGTTTATCTGTACGTTTCAATCTTTTCAGGATGGTTTTTCATATAACTTGAGATCACTAACGCAGTGCACGCATACATACAACATGTCTGTAGTATTTTTAAAACTGGAAAGATTCCAGAACACGTGCAAAGCTCATCATATGCTCTTGATCATTTGCTATATACAATCATGGGTTCAGAAAAAAAATACTTTTGGAACTGTTTGAACCTAGGGCACTACAGACAAACTCACGTGATTTTTTTTCAAAAGTGCATTAAATGCAGTTAAGGGACGTTAGGGACTGTAAGAGAGAGAGGAGTGAGAAATTCAGTCCTTCAATATTGCACAGTATTACACTCTAAATGAACAAGCGACGGTTCTAGTCTTTAAACCACCAGAAGGTGTTCCCTATTTTAATTATCTTAAATGCGTTTTTGGAATATTTAACCATATTTTCCTTTTGTATCATCGGAACCGTTGGCCTAAAAAAACATGTGAAAGGGTTAAGCCTTCGGCCCGATAGAACGCCTGAGCGTTTCTTGCAAATAAATTAAATACTTGGAAATACATTCAGATACTATTTTGGTATCCCAATGTGCGAACAAATCCAAAAGATGAAGTTTGGTATAATTTTTCACGTTTATAATGTGCCTTACAAACTTCGGGCAATGCGTTTTGCCAGGAGATGCATGTGAATTGCTTGCGAGAGATCTAGGACATTCTTTAGGTCACGTTCAAAAATGAAACCTAAAATAATTCCTGGGTTGAACGGGTTAATTACATTTATTACACTTGACTTTAATCAATTCAAGTTTTCAAGTGTTCACATTGCTCCATAGTGGTAAAACAAATGAACACCTATTTGAGCTATATTTCATGTGTTTCAAAGTAACAGTTTTGAACATTTGACAGTGTTAAGTGAAAAAAGTGTTAAAACAGTGTTCTAGCAGTGTTCTAGAACATCAGTATTAAAACAACTGAACACATAAGGATGCGTTCAAATGTAACAGTTGTTGAACACTTGAGGGCGTTAAATTGAAAAAGGGTGAGCAAAATGTGAAACACTTGCAATCAACTTAAGTGATTAAAGTCAAGTGTTTTTATAAGTGTTAAACCACCTTTCACATGGTTTGGACACAGGTACTGATAAAAAAGGAAAAACAATGGTAAATGTGCAGGCATTGCCTTTAAGAGGAACTTAAAATAGTGAAAACCTTCTGGTGTTAAAAATTAGAACGCGTCCGTTTCATTTAGAGTGTACGTATCTATTGCACAGTCTGATTCAAAACAAGACAGGTAGTGTGCGCAGCAGAGACGCATAGGATACACAGTGTATACTGTGCTAGACATAATCCTAGCCAATTTATGCTAATGCTAGATGATGCCTGACTGTAAAGAATACAGAATTACATGCTGTGCTACGGAAAGCAGTAACCCTGGTAGAGTGGTAAACATAAATTGACTAGAAGTGCTCGAAGCGAGCACGAATGTAGCTGGTGCTTTGACCTTATCTGGTTCAAACATGACACCTTGACTTAAAATGGTGTCGAAGATAAATTTTCAAAGGTTTCATAATTTTATCACTGGATGACACTAAACCCCAGCTCCATTATTGACCTTCTGATCAGTTCTGTTGTGTTTTACAGACCAAAAGAAATGTCTTCTTATGTTTGTTATATTGAACCAGGATGACCCTCTGACCCCAGCTGGCGACCTCCAATATGTTGCAACATCAAAAAGAAAACTTTCCCTGAATTTGAACATTATTGTCCTGTGTGTTAATCATGACACCTGGTATCAATCTGTGAACACCCATTTGATGAAGCCCCAACCAGGGCATCCTGTGAATCTGTTTGAAAACTTCAAATCATATGATAAATGCCGGAACAGTATAAAAGAAGGAAGTCAAGCATACCCTTTAATCAGCAATTGTAGTATTTGGGCCAAATCTGTGAGAAGAAGAAATAATTCGTAGAGTTTCGAGGAATGACCATTAATGTTAATGTGGGCATTTGGCAAATCTGGAACAGTCATATAAGCCCCCCTTACCAGGGAATCCTGTAAGAAAATCTCATGATGATAGCCTTTAATTTGCAGAAGGAGGAAGTCATAGTATTTTCAAGGAATACCCCTTTAATTGGTAATTGTGCATTTGGGGCCATAATGTAGTACAGTACAATCCCAGTTGATTTGAAAGCCCACGACTCCCAGGGATATAATTGAGTGAGTGAATCTCTGATGATAGCCTTAATTTGCGAGCGAGAATGATTCATAGGATTTTCAAGGAAGACACATTTAATTGGTATTTGTGGAATTTGATCCTTAATCTGTGAACACCCATCTGCAGCCTCTATACCATGGGATCTGTGAACGAATCTGCTGATGATAGCCTTAATTTGCAGAGAAGAAGGAATTCAAAGAGTTTTCAAGGAATGCCCCTTTAATTGATAATTGTAGCATGTGGGCCTCATCTGTGAACAACCCGTATGCAGCATGTACTGGTGGATCTTGAGCGCGAATCTGGTAATGATAGTCTTTGCTTTGTAGAGAAGAGGGAATTAATAATTTTTCAGGGAATGACCCTTTAATTGGTGTACATCACCATTGATCCAAAACTGTGAACCCCCTATATGCGGCATGGGTAAGTGGTTCTTCTGAAACAAAATTTGGCTGAAATCGGCCCAGCGTGTTTAGCACTAGATAGCAATGGTAGCATTTAAGGAGTTGGCCCGGAGGCCAATCTACTTTTCACTCAAGGAACCACATTGTTCAGACAATATAGCACATTTGCTCAACCACAACAACCCTATTTATGGTCAATTTGGCGCTCACCCAAAGACCCCTATGTTTTGCCCATGTGACTAGCTGTCACTGATTTCACTTGAGTTTTCGAAAGTGCCAGCCTTACACCGGTGTTCCCTTCATACATTATGTGAGTGCCTCCCTCGGAAAAGGGCGTGTTGCCAAAAGAAGAAGAAACAGTACCCACAATATGTAGCTGGCTATCCAGCTAAAATAAAGATATATTAAGGAACAACCGGCATTTTACCTATTCTTTTCATTTTTGCAGAGTGTTCAACATGTTCAGAACTACCTGTCTTTCCTACCTAGGTAGCCAAATTGCATTTTGGATGAATGGAAATAGTTACAAGTTCTACCAAAAACGTGATTTTAAAGTGAACAGTATATCCCTTAAATCCCTAATGCCATTTTTTTCTCCACTTTTCAAAAAATACGGAGCGGACCCCTGCCTTGTGTTTACGGGGGGAAGGGAAAAGTGTCCTAGATCTAACAACACAAAACCGCTACCTCCTTTTTTGCGGTAACGTAGGTTCGCTAGCCATTTTCATCTTAGGGACGTAACGGATATAACAAAATGCATGTCACACAGACAATGTGTATTGTGTATACACGATGATAACACGTCCATGCACAAACCCGACATCTACAAAGTAACATCTGTGATTCTCCGCCAGAGGCGAATAAGATTACAGCAAAAAAACCCCCCGTTAATGCGAAATTTTTAAAACACAGCGTTCATGACGCGGTTAACATACCCAAGGAACATTTCTGGTAAAACTAAACTTGAAACTGAAAAACTATATCAGAGTCATATGAAATTGATCGGCATATGTAGATACACAAAGCAATTCTGGACCATTTTATGGGTCATGACCTTTAATGACCTCTTAGATGACCCTTGATCCCACTCGTGAGAGGCGGTAACTTTGGGGCACTACCCAAGGACATACATATTTGTAGTGCCATGAAAAGATTTTCCAGTTGTGTAAACAGTAGCAATAAGGTTTAGGGTTAGCGTTGTACCACAGAAGACAAACAGACAGGTACACAGACCGATCGCCACACTTCCAAAGGCAATCCCCTGTGCTCTCTGAAACCCCCCACCCCCCCCCCCCAAAAAAGGTGGATATGGCAAGTATATTGAACAATAGAACAGATCATATAAACCTGGTTTCGTCGATAAACCTGGTTCCGATCGAAAAACCGGTTTCCAAAATCGAAAAAAAAAAACAGATTTATCGAACGAAAAACCAGGTTATCGACAGAGAGAAACCTGGGTTTTTCGCCGATAAAACTTGGTTTTTCACTGATAAACTGGTTTTCCAAACGAGGCGAAAAACCGAAGGTTTTTCGAATTCGATGTCCATAGTTTTTTGCAAAAAAACAAACTTGTTTTTCAAAACTATGACATCGTATTCGAAAAACTGTTTTTTCATTAAAAAAACAGGTTTATCAAAAAAACTATGACAATCGAATTCGAAAACTGGTATTTCGATTGTGAAAAACCAGGTAAGGTTTTCAAAAAACTATGACAATAAATGAAAAGCCAAGTTATCGGCGAAAACCAGGTTTCTCGGTCGATTTCAAAACCAGTTTATAAAAAAACCTATGACAATCAAATTCGACAAAACCCGTATTTTCGATTTTTGAAAAACCCGGTTTATCAAAAAAACTAGGACAATCGAATTGAAAAACCAAGGTTATCGGCGAAAAAAAAGAGGTTTCTCGGTTGATAAACCAGGTTATCAAAAACTTGACATCGAATTCAAAAAAAACTAGTTTTTCGATTGAAAAAACAGGTTTTTCGATCGAAAAGCCAGGTTTATCGAGAAAAAACAGGCTTATCGACGACAACCAGAGTTTATCTGTTTATTGGGCCAATATACTGCATAGTGGATAGACCTTCATTAAATATTTAATGTTGTACTTTTGAAGGCATATGACTTGCTTTTTTTATCCAGGAATTGGGATCAGGGATGATCATGTTTTAGTATCTACTTCATAAAATCAGATTGTCCTGCTATCACGATAGCAAACTGTATTCCATTTCGTTTCTAGCTGAATTGAGCCATGCTACTGAAAATAATCTTTCAAACCCTATTACCAATTAATAAGGACTATTGAAAAGAATTTTGCCACCCCAATCCCAATTCAATTACAGGCTACAATGTCGTCAACGAATCATTCCAAACAGGCCAATCGACCAGAAGTCACATTTCGAGATATAGGCGATTGAAGTTTAGAGAATTATGAATTTTGCATATCTAAAATGGAAACATTTAAGGGGAAATGAGTTTATGTGTTACATAGTGGAACATTGAAAACGTCTCTTTTGAGCCCGGCTTTCAATTCAAGTGTCATTGTCCAAATTTAATTAGAGAGTTAATTGGTCGTTGCAAAAACAAAAAAAAAACCCCCCCCCCCACCCCCAAAAAAAAAAAACAAAAACTACAAACGTCTCTGTTGCTATGTCAAAGGAGACGAATGCGCATTCGCCTTAAGTTGGGTCATTTGATGCAATCCGTGACCGTGAGAGCAGAGCATCATTTCTAAGTGATATGTCTTTATGAAGGTTAATGAACATTTTTTTACTATCATTTGTATTTGTTATAGAGATAAATGACAAACAAGGTCAAAACACCCCATTGACCTGTATTGATCTCCGAATTTTAAAATTATGTTAGAGGGTGCAAAAAGGAGCTTGTGATATAGTATTCATAATATGCAAAAAACTAATTTCGCCAAAATGGTCGATTGAAGACTCATGATCATATGGATCCAAAACTTCCCCAGCTCCTATATCAGCTCGAATCAAGTATAACACTGCTACCTTTCTTCATCAATATGACCAGAACTTTATGTCCTTCAACTACAAAATTGGTGAGTGCCGTCACTGTGTGACATAATTAACATACATTAATTAACAAATCGCTAAAGAACCACAAAGATCAAAATATTTATTTTATGTAAGATAAGGTACACAAAAACTGGCATGTGGCATAAATATGACATTTAACCGGAGACCGTCAGTTTCCTAGTAGTAAAATCTTTTTTGTTGTTTTTGGTCTTTTTGGAATTAAAATTCGCTGTTAATTACTTTGCCGATTTTCTATAAATTTGTCATTTTTTTTCATTCAACTTATACAATTTAAAGTCCACTCAATACTTTAGGCATATTTCAAACAAAAACGAAAATGTATTTAATATCAATTAAAGAAGCAAAATGGCGTAAAAATCAAACATTTTTAACTAAAGTGTTAAAGGCTGACTCCGAGATTCCGAAATATATAATTTTTGTTTTCGTATTAATTAAAATATTACTAAATTAAAAGGTATTACCCCCTAAAACGCTATTAGTTCCAAGGTTTCTGTTCTGATAAATCGGATATTTCGTTTTGATGGAGTAAATAATTTTAGTACCATTTCATTACAGATGTGTAAGTTTCTCCATGAAGGACGTCGATTTTAGCTTAGCTATTTCACACAGTGGTTAGTATGTGTACAAGAATTATTTATTTGTAATAAACACATTTGTTCAAAAAATGAAGGCGCCACCCTCAGAAATCTCTGAGTCAGCATTTAATTACGTTCATTTATGCAAAAGATGGTGTTTGAGTTGAAACTTTGTTTAAAAAATATCATGCAGGAAACTTGGGGAAGGAAAGTTGACATGAAAATGTAAAGAAATTTTTTTGTTTTTTTTAATTACTTCATTTTTTTTTAATTCAAAAAGGTTTACTTTTTGGAGAAAAAAAATGACCCGATAGAGATTTGTTTTCAACAGAATAGACCTATTTGTCGGCAAAGGAGATGTTGTAAACATGAATAGCAAGAGAGATTAGTAAGACTATTTTATGTTTCAATGACATTATACTCTTGAAAGAGGGAAACCCTTTAAATCTTGCAAACAAAATTTGCATTTAGCATTGTCAGGTCAAGGTTTACATCAGTATTTGGTGATAAAATGTAGATTCAATTTCATCAGTGTAGAAGCTAAGCTTGTAATTGTTAGTCTTTAAGTTTGATCACTTTTCGTAATATTACTTCTTACATTTTGTAATCCTTCAGTAAGTTGTAAGTGGGGGGGGGGGGGGTGTTTTAAATCATGATTAAATGGTCTTTTGTAATTTAAAGTTTTAGCTTTTTCTTTGATGATTTTAAAGTTTTATATCAAAAAATACCTTGTATTCTCGAAAGGAATCACTTTAGACCCAGTTTCAAACCAAGGATTAGTCCTGTATGAATGGACCCCTTTCTTATAACATACGCTAAGGTGTGATATAATACTGTGAGAACATTTCTCACGGATGGTTGTTCCGACCCATCCGTGCGATGTTTCTCACCTGTTACATTATACTCTCAGAGTATTTTGAAAGATTAACTTTCCATACAATGAGGACTATCGCTGTTTAAACCAGGTCTAAAGTTAGACTCCACTTTTTGAGAATACAAGCCACCAGCCGTGCACGATTTTAAATTTTGGAGGCTTAAAAGGGATTAGCAAGCGATTTGCTAATCCAAAACATCGAAAAAATCATCAAAATTCGTATTTTATATTTTTGTTACTGGCATGGATACTCGAACATAACCTGCAAGTGGTTGGCTTGAATCCGCGTATTAAAGACAGGCAACTGTTTATCTGATTCGTAATTTTAATACGTGCGTACCTCAAAATTCCGACTTGAGATCAAAAAAGCCTTCCCGGTGAATGTTCACAGCTTTACAGCGTGATTATTGTGCACTATGATCAATACAGTTTGACTCAAACACAACCTTAATTGATCTTTGTTTATTTTGTACTGGTGTAACCACAATCAGTTGTTTAGTGGCAGATGTTTGAGATGCCGTCGCTGTATTCTATTTGCGGGAGACGGTATGACAAATTTCCTCAATACTTCATTTTTTTCACTATTTGTTGGTTTGTTTCAACATTAAAGCATTATTGGAATTGTTACACCCTTATCCTTTATTTATAAGTTAAATAAAAATTGCATTTCCACATTTGTTTGATTCTCTCGTATATCGCTGCTAATCCCTTATGCGGTTTGGAGTCTGGATAGTAGAAGCACATTTTATCACAATGTCCATATACAGCGCGCCGTGGCAGGAAAAAACCTCGTATGCATTTGGACCTTTAAAATCAAAAACTCCTATGTAAAAAAAGGACGCCATCTCAAAACCTTCCTACGTGCAAAAGTTCATCTCCTCAGAACTGTTTTAAACAAAAACAAATGCTAGTAACCTTCTGATATGATTTTTGTCAAAGCCTCTAAAAAGTAACTGCCTTAGTTGTATAATTGTTGAATTCAGTATTTAGAAGAAGATGATCTATAAGAGGAGGGGGAGGGAATGCATGATTCTAGTAGAATCTATGACCGTACGAACTCAATAAATGTACGCAGGATCAAGTAAATGATACACCCAGAGAATTATAGACACAATAATTCTGTAGAAACTCGGATAAACTGGCCATCTCCTCTAAGTCATACTCCTTCTAAATACATAATATATATTACACGGCCGCTTGAGGACTCTAAAATAAGACTTCGTTTCTTTGGTATCCACGTAAACACGTACAGTCCTCTGTGGTCCAGTGGTGAATCTCACGCCTAGTTAGCGAGGTAAAAGGGGAGGCGATGGTGAGGCTCTAATCGGATTATTCAGTGCTTAATCATTTTAATTCAACTTGGACTAATACTCTTTTATACGAGTAAAGTTTGCAGACATGTATGTCATTCTCGCGTTTGACTGCTTAGCAAGAAACAAACAACTCGCTCTTTGACAAGATCCCATCAGTAATCTATCTACAAATGGACTGTTAACGTATAGCATTTACCTTATTACATCATAATATCGATGTAAGTCCACTAATTTTTCTGTTATTCCACATGAATTGCTACCCCGCGAGAGAAAAAGCTCTGATTTGTGTAATCAATTCAAAATGTCAAAATGTAAAAAGGCAAGAACTGCGTTGACTACAATAGCAATCAGGCCAGGCCCGCTCAGTGCCCATCCCCTAACCATCACGGGGTCATCTTCCCTGATCCAGACGCGAAAGTATGGCGAATCATTTTGGCTCTGACTATACCTGCTTTACTTCTTTAAATTGAATTAAATTTTTGCAACACTTGCAACTGAGAGGAAATTCAAGCAATAACATGTGGAAAACAGCTACCTTAGCATTGTAAGTGCCCACCCTTCCCCCGCTAGAAAACTTTGGGCAAGTGTACATACTTTACCTATTGTCAAAATTTCCATAGTAAAACGCGTAGCAGGTGTTAGTTGATGGGCCATGATTTGTCAAAGGGCCTTTCGTTATCCCATCGCCTCGTCTCTCCCTCTCCCCCCCGCTTACCTCAAAGAAATTGAGATTTGATATAATTTGAGCTGTTGGCCCAAGTATAATTGTTGGCCTAATCTTACGTTGCAATTCGATCTTTCTAGAAGAATTCATAATTTTTTAATTTCTGTCGGTAAACGGACAGAAATTACAACCACATTGGCCCATTGGGCAATGCAATCCACTAATTGGCTCAGAATATCAAAACGCAACATTAGAATTAACTGGTTTTCGGAATAACCTTTTTCTATTCTTGCGGATATCTAGTGAAATCATAACTAAAAAAATGAAGTGCTAAGATCACAAAATGCACCTTTAATTCGCATTTTGTCTCTCTCATGTTCCTTTCTTATTTCTTTTACTCTTATAAACTGTGCACAATGGGGTACATTCTATATTTTGCTTCGACTGGATAATGGTGACGTTTTGTTTTAAATTGTAATGTTTTTTCCAACGACTTTCTCGTGTTGACCTAACTAACTTTCATCAGTATGATTTAGTCTATTTAGTCGGCATTGTCCTATACACTATGAAATTTTGTAAATTTTTAATTTAAAACAAGTTTGTTTCATGAAAAACACGGAATTTTGTTTTTGTACGAAAGAATCGATCTTCCGAACCTACATAGTATCATGCATAATAGTTACAACACACATTTTTTTCCATCGAAGATTGTCTAAAATCGGAGTAGATAAAAGCACTACATTGCAATTACCCTAGCATATGTGTAGCAAGCAAATTAATTGTCAGAATATCACAGTACTGCACAGAGTTGGGTGGTTGTCCTCAGGTAGCAGTGCAAAGTCCACTGGTTCCAATTATTTTAAGAATTAAGGACGTGGTATAATGGCTACTAGGAATTTCATTTACATTTCCTAAGCAGCTATAAAACAAAAACTTTGATTGTATGACCGCGCACCCATCACCGTGGATAACTTCTTCTCAGTTTCATTGAAAGGAATGGTGACATGACCCATGGTTTTGAGTGTACCATTATGTGTACACTGCCCAGATAGCACACACTATGAGTTACAATATGCTCATCAACCAAGGGCACGTTCAGTGTATTTACTTGTACATGCTTGACATGACCTGATCTTGTGTATTCTAGGTATCATATATTATACACAACACTCGGGTGTGTTTTCTAAAATACACTTGTGAATGAAAGCTATGAACTGTGCCATAGGAGTTGATACTTCATTGGCCTATAGTGACAGCATTGTTTTAAAAACCTGTTTCCTGTAATTTTGAATGTTGTAATCTCGGTGCATGGACGGTGGTTAAAATATTTAGAATCTATTTTGATTGATAAACTACCCACAATCGTAACAGAGGGCACTCACCTTCACCTATGAATGGATTGGCTGTATAAAGGCTGGGCCTTTCCACGGTAGGTATTTCAAATTAAAGGTTGATGCCTTAAATACATACTGGGGGGGTGTTATATTATCTCTCTAATATACGATATGGGTTTCCTATGATCTCAAGTATTTAGACTAACATATTAAGTACTACATCCTCACTCAGCGATGTGTGTCTTTTTAAAGGACTCTTCTTTTAAACTGTACCCACAGTTTAGTACTCTGTACCCACAGTTTAGTAAACTATGACCTTAACAGTTAGAAGACTGTACCCACAGTTTTAAGTAAAATGTAATCCACAGATAAGTAAACTAGACCTTATACAGGAATAATGCATGGAAAAATTGATATAATGAAAATGACCCTTTCTGAAACACTTCCACTATTTGAAACATTTGGATGTTACATTCTGTAAACAACCTAAAACAGGAAGACTTCCAGGGGGGGAGGTGGGCAGTTTTGTGGCAATTTCTGAACAGAAAAGCAAGGTTTTTTTTTAAATAGTTGTAATTTAGAGTGTAGCTAGCATGTTTTTTACGACACAATTCAAAGCATCCAGACCGGATCGGCTGTAACTTTAGGCTGTAGTAAGATATTTCATCTGGCAAGTGAAAGATGGATTATCCGGGTTAGCACATATACAATAGCAATTGTCTTGAGCTGATGAACAATAAACATGCTTTACACGTTGGGTCAATGCTGGCAGTAATGTCAGCAATCCTGTTCCAAGAAATGGCAACAACTGCCACCTCCCCCCCCCTCCAGAACTCTTCCTGTTTTACTGTTTTTACGAATGTAAAAATCCAAATGTTTTCAAACTCGTGGAATTGATTTTTCAGCAAGGGTCCTTTTCATTATGTCAATTTTTTCATGCCATTTGTCCCTTTAAGTAAACTTAACACCAGTTAAGTACCTGTACCCACAGTGAAGGAAACTGTGGGCACGGTTTAGTTCTTTGTGCCACAGTTTAGTAACTGTACCCACAGTTAAGAATCTGTACTCCACAATTACGGTACCCATAGTTTAGTAAACTGCATGTGCCATAGTTCTGGTCATCTCTACCTCAGTTTAGTTATCTGTGGCAAAGGTTTAGTAAACTGTACCCAAATTTAGTCATAGTGGCCATACTTAAATAGTATATTCCATTTTGTTGTAAAAATATTATTTTATTTCTGAGTATGTAAAATTAGAAAAGATTCCCAGCAGGGAAAGCACCTTTTTTATTAGCAAAAAAAAAATTGAATTCACCTGTCGCTATAGATGAGAATGGAGCAATGTTTTTATGCTTAGAATCATCTAGAAAAGCTAAACAGATATAAATACCCTTGGGTTTTCCAGCTATTTGCAAAACAAAGATTGCATCATAATAGGTAGTTTTCCAACGTTGTCATCATTTAACTTTTCTATTGGATAAAACTGGCATTCATATAAGATGATAGCATTGAGTAATATGCCTATTGTCAGACATTGGGGAAACCTTTCTAGATCGATGCAGTATACCAGTGATCATACAACTGATTGTTTATATATGTAAGATACTACGGGAGCTTAAAAGCTGTTTCTTGTTTGCTATTTGACGGAAGACAACCAGTACACACTGAATGTTGTGTGCTGTTGTTGTGTGTGCTGTCTACCCCGACTGCTCACCATTAATTAGCCTAGTGATGGGCATCCTCCGCCTAGTGATCGTAGGTCGGTGGTTCGATTTCCCCGCGCCGGCGCAGTCCTAGAAAAAATCCTAAAAGTAATTTGTCACAAATGTTAACGGAGGAAGTTCCTTTTAAGTATATAAAGTTTTCATCTTGATAGAATGGCCTTCACCCAAAAACCACATCTGAAAGTTTCTCGCCGATATTTCAATCCGTTTTGAGGTGAGAGTATAGAACGTGATTTTGTGAGCCCAAGGTACTGTAAATTAATATATTGGTCGACCAAAATGGAGTACATTTTCGCTCATTTATTCCAAACCAAACATCCTAGCCCTAAGATCTCAAGTGTAAATGAAAAAAATTAGGAGCTTTCTTCTGGATACCAAAATTGTGACCAATGTTAGCTGAGATTATGGGGACGAGGCTATGAGCGATCGGGCATGGACCTTTAATAATCTCTGATAGCTTCTGATTTCCTATGTCTCGGTCAACCATTCGAGTTTATGATTGCGAGAAATGGGAAACAACCACAGTCTCGACCTGATAGCTCCTGATGGTAATGTTTTGAGGTATTTGATGTGATCCAGCGCATCCACTCACTGATTTCCTCAATACAAAGAAATAACCTGTCAGCAGCATCATTTTGCCATCCCATCGATCTTGGATAAAATGTTAAATAGAGCTGTACATCATTAGCATACATATGGTATGCAATATTGTGCTTCCGGATGATTGCTGCGATACAGTATGTAACAGTATCAAACAATACAGCAAGTAAACTGCGTGATCCATGGCAAGGGATGCAGTATGGAAATGACCCAGATGACCTTTGACCTTCCAACTTTTCGAAGGAGACCTGAAAAACGAAAAACCTAACCAAACTGGAACACACACACAAACATACATTACATACATGCATGCATACATGAAGGAACCCCTAGTGCCTCTTAACCCCAAGTATGGTAGTAAAATTGGATTCTTTAAGTCCAATACCCAAATTATTGGTCAAGCTATGCGTTGAACAAAAAAATTGGGCGAGACGCAGTCGAGCCCAATATGTTTCAACTCATAGCGAGACCCAATGAAATTTGGGTCATTGGGCGAAACAAGCATCTAATTTTATTCATTCTTATGTTTTGAGAATCTTGTGTCCTATAGTACTCTACACAGTTCATTTGCGTGGCCAGTTCATGACTTGGGCCAATATTGTCCCTGTCGAAAATAACAATCCCCTGTCTACACCGTCACCTCGTCAGATGACGATTTATCGCCGGTCTGATGTTTTTAGAGATCTAGTTTGTTTAAATTATCTCCGTCGGTCCGTTGGGACTTCAAAAAATTGTTTCCAACTTCAAGATTTCCGCGAGTTGCTCTTTGCCTACAAAGACTCGAAGTACAACAAGTTCATGGCCACATTGCTACGCACATGTACTCAAACAACTGGATCAAGCGATTACCTTGTGCTTTAAAGCCTTTACCTGACCTGAAAACTTTACTCTAACAGTGCGGCTGTACTATCCCGGTGTGGGGACTATCCACACCTTTAATAATCCTTATTGTTGAAAATCTACTTCCACCAGCAGAAGAATTAGCAATCTCGCACGGTTAATAAAAACAAACGCGTCCTTTACCTTGACATGATCGATTCAAAATTGACATGACATGAACCCGGAATTCATGTGTCGACACGCTACACTTGACGCTACTTCTTCCGGGTACATAATTAGCCTTCAATCCTTGGCATCACGCGGCATTATCGTGTTATTCGACAACATGGCGGCACCGTAATGAATACCAAATGGGTTTACCTATTGGGTTCGTGTACGCATGCGGGTTAATACTATCTCGTTACCACGGTGCACAGCATATATGCATTATGAAGGTGTTCTGTTTAAAATTGCAATGAAAGTTAAGGGGATTGATCCAAGTGGGTGGAAGTATTTGGACACACCCGTTTCGAGAGAGCGTAGATTATTGAGAAGTGTTGTTTTTATTGGTTTCCAGCATGTGTATAGTTATATAGGACGGAAGATTCTCAAACATATAATGGTTTAAATCGGACTTCACTTTTCGAAGAAGACCTGAAAAACGGAAACCTAACCAAACTAACCAGTATATAACTGAATTGCAGTTGTTGAATGGTGTTCTTTCAAGTAGCAAGGAATTTTTTTGCCCTAGATCTAACAAGAACAATACCGCTACTCCCTTTTTTGCGGTGATCGTCATGGTTGGTATTCAGTTTCCCTGGGCCGGTTAAGGATATCGGATAGCTTTTATTAGAACGGGTGTCACTGAACTTCCCCGGATCTTAGCAGGTAAACAACACTGCTGATGGACTTGTTAAATTATCAGAGCTTAATATGAACAACCCTATACTGATGGACTTGTTTAAAGCTCAGCCAGAGATTACAACAATTTCTCTTACTAGAGCGTTTAGTCAGAGATTTCTAATATAACTTGTCTGCATATTAATTACAAATAGTCAACAGAACTAACGAAGTCACCTAAAACGCTCGTTAATTACAAGTTTTAAGATGATTTGAGATTTTGTTTTGGAAGGTAGTGAACATTAAGGTGTAGTATGTCGGTGTAAGCAAAATTCCTGATACGGAATTTATTAACAAAGTGTGATTTTCTCCATGACGAGATCGCTGTTGAACTTACTATTTTACATAGTGATTAGTATGTGAGCAAGCCATAATTTATATGCAAAAAAACCAAAATTTGTTAGAAAATTGGAGGTGCCCTTCTCAGAAAATCTCTTCAATTAGCCATGGAATGGTGTCCTAAAGAACATGATTTTGACGGATTGACATATCCCCCTTTAATAAAATTATGCCAAAAAAAGGTTTTCTCAACCTCCCACGCGCATTGCTTTTAAAAAAGGGTCTATTTGACAATTTCACAAAAAAAAAATTTGTTCATGCAAATTGAAATATTTTGATCATTCAAGATACAGCGAACTATGTTCTAATGTTGCATAACATTATACAGCTTTTTCAAATTTTATCATCCAGATATTTTCATTTAATAAAAATTTTTCATTTTTTATTAGAATTGTAATACGTTCGCGTCTTATAGAGCATCACAATTCTTTGTTTAACCAAGTCCTGACAAGCGGTAACGCTGTTGACGAGGGTCCGTGGGAATCACATGGGTAAAGAGCCTCAAATTTCCAAGCACCTCATCAAGACTGCCAATCATGGATGGAATGTCCGTTTGAGAAAAGTGCTTGTCATGTTTCTTATCTAATGGTACACATATATAGTTTTCTCATGTGGTGGATCGACAGTTGACAAACGATGGTCAGAGCACAGCCCAGGAAAGAGATCCCACCAAGCAACTATTCCATCTTTGAGACGAAATATGATCAGGTCCAGGGTGTGACCATTTTTATGGGTATGGCCCTAGCCCTAGATATGTTGATGGAAACCATTGGCAGCCAGAATTCCCCAAAATGAATGAACTTTGGCTTAGAGGGGAGGTCAACATGCACCTATTCCCAGCAGTATTGTTTTGGCGGGAACAAGAGCGATCTCATTGAGGAAGGTTTCGAACTCATTTAAGAATTGACTTAATTTGAAAATTTTTTTCCAGGATGAATCTAAAGGTTCGTTTCATACTTCCACTGCTCCTATAGTCAGTGCGTTCTTGCCTTGATAGCAGTCTCTGCAATGCAGTACTGCATTGCAGTATTAACAAGTTAAAATTCATTTTAAACTTGCAGTGCCAGTGGGTTGCATCAAGTTGCAGCAGGAAAGTGATTTCAGGATTTATCGGCGTGCAGCAGCCCTTGCACTGCATTGCCGTGGAAGTATGAACGGACCGTAACACAGCTTATTGATGCCATACAATTTTTGATTAAATAAGGATCAGAGCTGTGTTCAGAAGGTGGACATCAGCGAACACTGGCTATAAGCTTCTATAAATGCCGAACTTAAAGGCCAAGGATTTGGCCATAGACAGCTGATCAATGAACGACATAACAATGCAAATGTTAACAAAGATTAAAACCTTAAAGCAGTATAAAAAGCAAAATGGTGAGCAGAGCTGTGTATATAGTTCATAGGAATAAAGAGAACGAGATAACGCCAGATATTGCTGTACCAAGGCGCGACAAGGACGCTTCTGCCTATAGGATTTTGAGGTTGACACCACATTGAGACAAATTGAGACAAATATCTCATGCAATGCCTCATGGAAACTTACCCCCAATGGAGATTGCGGTCAAGATCATTCAATCAGAGGAAAATTTAGATAATGAACTCGGAATTGATTAGGCCCCTTCTTGGGCTTCGAAAGTCTACTAAATATTTTGCACCGACCTCTATTTTAAAATGCCTTTTCAAGGTCTTACAGCATCCAGCATCTTTTGCGGTGACCCTTCGGTATTTCACAGAACTTATTGTGCCCTGAATCCGAAGAAAGAGCCGATACTGTGGGGCAGTCTGTGAATCATAGACAGATTTTAGTAAAGAAAATAAGGGACGTCCGATATCTGTAATGGTTCTAAACCATACCTACTCCTGGACCACACCGACCATACCCCAGGACCATACCCCCCTACCCAAGGACAACACCTCACCCTTGGACCAACATCCCATACCGACGACGCACACCCCAATTAAACAATCCCTGGACCACACCCCATACTCGGATACTCGGACCACAACCTCAATACGTCCTACCCACACCTCCAATACCCCTGGACCACACTCCATACCCTGGCCAACACCCATACCAAGGACCATACCGACGGAAGACCACCCCCAGACTCAACACCCCATATCCTGGGCAACACCCATACTTCCAAACCCCACCCCACAACCCCCAGACCACACCTCCTATCACTGTACCCACACACCACCACCCCGTCACAAGTGTCAGCCCATATGCATCTCCCGACCACAACCCCTACCCCCGGGCAATACCCCTATGGAACCACATCTCCACACCCCGCACCACATCTCTCCATACCCCGGACCACACCCATACCCACAACCTACCCACACACCACCCCATACCTTGGCAACACCCATACTTCAATACCACACCCTATATCCCCCCGACCACACCTCATATCCCAACCACAATTACCAAACCCTCACAAGTGTCAGCCCTATGCAATACCGAGTACCACCCCCCCCCCCGACCACACCGGCCTAACCTCCCGGACACACCTCCATACCCCGGACCACACACCCATACTCCCGGACCACACCCCACCCGACCACATCCCCATATAAACCCCTGTACCACCACCTCCAAACCCTCAACCACACCCAAACATACCCTGACCCCACCCACACCCCCAGAACCACACCCCATACCTGGGGCACCCAAGTCGCATCCCTGTTTGACGTCATATCGTGCGATATTTTTGTTCACACAATTGCCAATTAAAATCATAAAAATAGGTCAATTTGGTATAATACTGATGTAAAAACTGAATCTGTTCGAGAAGATGTAGCCCTGCACCCTTCTACCAAGTTTCAGCCCTGTGTGACGTACAGATCTCCAGATATTTTGTTCACAAAAAAGCCACGAAACACGACGACGCGACACACGATCATGCGACCATACCAAAAGGTCTTTCCTATCGACGACCTAACAAAAACCCTTACCTATCTTATCATTTGACGTGCCCAAAACAAGTAAAAATGGAGGAAAAAACAAATGATATTTGACCTCTCATGAGCGACCTGCATACACACCCTGATTATAAAAACAACCCATGTCTAGATGAATGCTATAGCGAAAAAGAGAGAGACAGAGTAACAAACAGACATAAAACTTTAAACGTTAGACCCAGGTCCCATAACCAGTGTGTGGGGGCAAAGGCGCGGCGGACCACCCCCAAACCCCCCCAAAAAAAAAAATCTCCCCCCAAAAAATCCAAACCCTACAAAGGGCTAAAGGCGAGAAAGTAGATTTTGCAAGCGGAGCCGAGCCAAAATTACGTGTTCTCCAATGCTTGTTTGTCTAAAGGGTTTTTAAATGTCGGGCAAAATGCCACTTTTTTGCCAAATTTGCCACCCCCCCCAAAAAACGTTTTTAAAAAAATCCCCCCCCCTAAAAAAATCGTGGGACGCGGGTTTACGGCCTAGGTGCACCGGCAATATTTATAGCCAAGTTCTAAGTTATAAGCAAGAGATACAGAGGAGAGATACACTAGCTAAAACAAACCAAGTATACTGAAATGAATGCACGCTATTTGAAAAGCATTTGAAAGATGTTTTACATTTTTGAAGCGCTTAGAGCCAATAGCATATAGGCGATATAATAAATCTCTGCTATAAAAAAAAAATCTACAAATGTGTGGAAATCCAAATCATTAATATATATAATATTTGGAGCTGACTGAATGCTGATGGCCAGTGACATCACTGCTACTATTCACGTGTCCATGCTTTTAAGCGCTTTTCAGCAGATGGTGGAAAGCACATGACCAGACTCAACATTTACTGGCGTTTTTTGATTTCCTATAGACATGTTACAACCCTTTAGTGTAAAGGCCAGTTTGTGGACCCCCCGAAAACCAATTTGCCGTTGATAATTTGTGTATAAAAAACTTGGACAATCACAACACCGACGCCACAAAAACAACAAAAAAATAAAATCACGGTTGTAAAAGAATTCAAAATTTCAATAAAATATTTGGCTCAAATAAAGGAGCACATCCATTGCATTTATATTGCTGAAATAAAATTTCCAAATTCGCGCCAGTACGATTTTAAGGGGCAAAACAAGTTTGAATAGCGGCCACCAAAATGCTTATTTATATGCTAATATAGCAATAAAACCCAAGGCCGATTTTGAAAGGGTTTTTTTTCACCAAACTATCCAAACAACTCATAGTTAGGCCCAAAAATTACATAATATTTGTGGCAAAAATTATTTTGCGTTAAACATGGCGCCTCGTACAAAACAAAAATGGTGAGGTCACGTCGGACCTCCCTTATACAATTTTAATTTGTTATTTTAAAGTGTTTTAAAGACAGTGCCGGACCCAATCTTTAAGCCGGATGAACCAATTGCTAACCTACCTGTGTGTACAAATCAATTTCTCAAAAATCATAATCCTCAAGAATAGCGGGTTGGCATTGACGTCCCTTCAACGGCAAGTTGTTTGCAGGTTACAGTGCTTCCCCCCCTGCCCACGGACCAGAACCTCCAGGGATAAGATAAACCTAAGCCAGTATATTGGCGTCTTTAACACTGACAACGTCCTACCAAACTACAATTAGAACTATCAACAACGGTGTGCTATGAAGCAAACGTAGAAACATCTGTGACTATGCTCCATACTTCAGAATATAGTTTTTGTAAAATTGTACCAATTAAAAAACGTTCTTGCGGATCTATGAAGCTTTTAAAAACAACACTTCCAGTTCCGGTACCGGGTTAAAGATCATGGGCGATACGTCCTCATCTGCGTGAGTTTGTTTGTAGGCAAGTGGATCTGCAAGTAGAGGTCACCTTATGTTTTTGATATACAACAGATGTCAGGATATAAAACCGGATACATATAGTGTGTGTTGCTAGTCATGAAACAGTTCCCTAGGATGTTGGTGCTAAAGTTGATTGTCTGCTGTCTTTCATTCAATAGTGACCAGACAGTCGAAAATGATGGGGCACTTCAATTTTTCGGACTGCTTCACCCTTCCTCAAGGGGGGACATGGTACTACATGGAACAAATTTAAAATCTAGTCAATGTGTTTTTTAATGTACATTAACACGTTCGTCCCCTTATAAGGAATTATAAACAAGTATATATTTGCTGGTTACCCGACCTTTAGTTAAAGCGCATAGCCCCATAATTGTTCAAGGTCTCCTTGGGTAAATTTACCCATTGCTCAGATTTTTTGGTTAAACTGTGAAAGATTGGTTGTTTGGTCTCACAGGATCCAAAAGGTATTATTTACAGTGTGTGACATTTAGTTGGCTAATTACAAGCAATATTCCTGCAAGGGTCTACATGGTCTCTGGGGTCACCAGAACTTTCCCTGCATGCGCAATGGTGATATCAACAAGAATCAATTAAAATGCATTTTCTTTTTCAGTAGGACACAAGGATCATTTGACAAAAACACTTTTTCAACACATCTGAGCATTTACCCCCAGGGTGACATTTGAACCATTATGGGGCCCTATACGCGTTAACTCAAGTTGGAACCTAGGCAAATAATACTCTTTTACACTCCTTAATAGACGAGACGAACGCGTTAGTGTACAATTAAAACACAATTTGACGCGATTTAATTTAAACATTTTTCCCTGTAACTAACATTTTGCCCCCTTGGACGACGGGAAGGTATCAGTGTAAAATTGACACCACTTCATCATTTTCTGACAGTTCTAAGGCCTATTGTATCCCAACATCAACAAAAATAATTTTAGCATGAAAAAAAATCCTACGGGAATCAACACCAACCCCACTAATGGTAGCTACAACAATGTTCTCAAGTGAACTATTAACACTCAGCCCAAATATTAGGTTGAATCTACTATACATATTACAGACTGCTTTTATCCATTCAATGACAGCACATGCGCCAAAAACAGTGCGCAGGTTTGTTTGGAGCCTCATTTGGATGCAGTTGTCATATTTGAAGATAAAAAAATTGAATCTGGAATCGACGGAATATTTGTCAACAATAGATACGCATTTTCAAGTCAAGAGCTGGTCGTCTGCACGTGAGAGGAAATGCTAAATGTGCGGCGGGAAAATCTTCATAGCTTGGAAGTCAGCATGAGTGACGGGGTAATCCGACACTATCAAGAGACCCTGGTGCTTATTTTGGATATTATACACGGATTCCCCACAAAATATTTCCCCCCTAAAATTCAAAGGACTTTTGTTGCATAACTTCGCTTAGAACTCAATAATTAGGTGCCAAATTTTAAAAATTTAGAAGGACTGGAAACATTTGGGCTCTGCCACACAAAAGTCGTTGCCTTTTCAAACAACACTTTTGGCATCAACACACACTTCCTTTTTCCAAACATGATTTGTTAGAAATCGTGGCACTTTTAACCGATGTTTGCTTGTCCTTAACCACGTTGTTTGTCCTTTTCTCCATTCTTATGTCATCAAAAAGCTTTCAAATAGAAATGGTGAAAGCTTCCTTCGGATGACAGAACCCAGAAATAAAAATTTTCAATTCAAATAAGCAAGGGTGAAAAGAGTGACAACCTCCCATTGACAGACCTGATTTAATCAATTCATTTAATAATATCTAAAAGAATAATTTCACATAGGAAATCAGGCTAGCCTTGACAACGGTGACTTTAGGTTGTCCCGTACTGCATAAAAAAAATGAAAAAATCATGGGAGTTGACCCCTGCCTTGTGTTAGGGGGGAAAATTATATATATATAAATTATATATATATATATATATATATATAATAATATATTATGTGTGTGTGTGTGTGTGTGGGGGTGTGTGTGTGTGTGTGTGTGGTGTGTGTGTGTATCATCATAGCTACAAATTACAGATTGACTACCTTTTAGGTAGAGTGCTCAATTCCATAGTGGAAGAGCTTACAAAAATTTGTCAAATGATAACATTCTGGATAGCTGTCGCGACTTCAAGTTTCACCCTCACATGGGATCATCAAGCGAATGAAAAAAACAAAACGCAACTACACACACACCCTCACCACACACACACATCCACACAACCCACACACGACGCACGCTTTTCCTTTTCTCTACACTAGTCCCCATCTGACATCTCTTATCCTCATTGTTTCCTCAACTTGTTATTGTTCATACTTATGATAGAAGCCATTTTACTTCTTTAACCACAGTTTCCTGATTCGGATCCAAATGAAACAGACAAAATTAAAACTGGACTTTAATTGTAGTCCAGTGCAAAAAATTCTATTTTTATGGTGTTAAGGCTCATATTGCCGAATTTAAGGGGTAGGGGTAAAATTAGTCATTTTTTCAATTTGCTCTTACTTTTTCTACTTTTTTCTGGCTTACAACACCATTGTATCAAGTCAATACCCAAAAATTTATTGTGTTTTCTAATAAGAATATCACCAATCTGTGATCGACACATTGTAATACATACTTGTTACTGCGGGAATAATCAACATATGTTTAAACGCAACGACTTTTCAACCATCCACATGTTTTTTTTAAATCGATATCATGCACGATTCATTTCATCATAATAATATGGTCTAGCCCTAATTCACTTCATGCATGATTATTTTCTATTGCATCGTAGAAAAGGTCTTTTGGACGCCAGCTAATATAACAAGATCTTCAAAGTGAGAGGGCATGATCATCCAGATATCTGGCTCAGAATCACTGTCAGAATACGGCAAAATATGAATCTAATTCAGCTGCATAGTTTCAAAGCATTAAAGCAAATAGGACGAGTGGGAACCACTCAAAGAACGCTGTTGTTTATGCTACCGTGACCAGTGATGAGAAATTATGAAAATTCTAATGGTGGTTTATTCATGTTTTATTCTTTATAATAACCGTTCGTATATTAGTTTGATTCGACGACATATTGTTTCCCATCCTTCATTTCATTTATTTAAAAATACATGCACTTCAATGTGCGTTTATCAATTTCCCTGAAATAAATGCCTTTTCCCCCCTTCAGCTGAGTGAAACTTCACTCTGACGTATTCATACACCAT
>JAMKCH010010118.1:0-28784 GCA_023653785.1 Ophioderma brevispina | reverse complement strand
TGGGGAATTCATGTTTCACCAAAATTAGGATAATCCGATTACCAGTGGCTTTTGTGTTGGTTTTTTTTTTTTTTTTTTTTTTTTTTTTTTCTCTACATGATTGGAAGTCGCGATCTTTATTATAATGCGACGGAACTTTAAAAGTTAAAAAATGTTTTTGAGCCACTAAATTGCAAAATAATCAATTTTCCCACCACATATCCATGTTTTTACATACTTTTCCTTATGACGTCATTGGGGTGCGGCATAATGGATGTTGGCACTTTGATAACAATGGATAGCAGCAACTCTAAGCTAACCTGTTGCATAACTTTATAGGAATCCGGTGTTCATTAAGGAATAATTACACATTTCTCTAGTACTGGTGTTTTGTAGTTTTAGTAAGTTTCTGAAGTCCCAATCTATTTGTAAATGACCTTAGCTTTATTTTAAAGCACACATCAGTATTGTACAGATCGGGAAGCAATAATACTTTTATACTCATATAGTATTACATAATTGTAGTAGTAATGCATAAAATGAATGGGGCTACGATTGCACCACTTTGACACAGCCATTAGCGCAGAACTTCACAAGCCGTTGACACTTAGGTACATGAGGTCTTCTGTATTGGTGTAGTAAGGGTGGTCCAAGTGGACACCCGCTAAAAACCCTTGCCGTTGGACTTGTTTTACTACCACTACAATTGATGTCGGGTCATTGAATGTTGTAACTAACGCACCACATAACGGGACTAAAAAATTAAAATCGGTTGGATAGAGCTCAAAAGAAGGCGGTCAAAAGAAAACGTTTTGTAATAATGACGCGCAGCAATATCTCTCGCCCCGCCCAATAGAAAATCACTTACCCGACGGCTTTTGGCTCGTAATAAAGGACAATATCCATACAAGTAGGCTGCTGATATAAAAGGTTACTCCAGTAACTATAATGGCAATATAATTTTATATCACATTTGTGATTCATTTTGAAAATTCCACATATGATGTACTGGATAATAGGTACGTCTGGTAACAACAAGACCAACCGCCATATAGCATTTATGTTTACCTTTGATTGAAGTACGGCAGTCGACAACCACTGACTATTGGCTATGATAACCGGAAGGCCTCGATATTGCAGTCAACCGTATTCAGTCAGACACACTATCGAGATTTTTCGTTTACTCTCCACCTCACATTATATATGGTCATAATCCTTCAGAAACTATGTGGCTATCAATGACACATCCAAATATGTAATTAGTTTCCCTGCCCACACACACACACATGCCATTACCGTATTTTATGTAGTATTTAATTAAATGTTGTTTATGTAGGCGTTCGTACGCCAATAACTGAATTCATATCGCCATACAGAAACTTTAGTCTTTTAGTATGTCCTTGAGTTAAAAGAACGAATTTGAATGGAGCATTTTTATTGTGCAATATGTCCTCAGCCCAATTCTACATTAAGCTACAAATCGATGGGGTCCGCGCAAGCTGATTGACACACACACCACCACACACACACACACACACACATACACGCGCGCTCGCACGCAACACACACCACTCGCGCGCGCGTACGTTCAGCATACACACACATACCCGTGTACGGGTTCTGGTTTGTTTTCTCGAATAAATTTAGGCCTTATAAGCTCTTGAGAAATGACAATTATTGCAATATGGCAATGCTTTGTTTTGGGGGGCTTCGTTTTAATATCGTGCCAATATATATATAATATATATATATATTATATATATATATATAATATATATATATATAATTTTATATAATATATCTATTAATATTAAAGTTTCGAAGGGCTACGTAGCGTCGGCAGTATTGTACAGTTCCTAATCATTTGAACCAAAGTCGGGTGTAGATCGCATGCGTAAAAAGGCCAAAGGCACCTTTAAAGAGAGATTTAACAATCACACAAAGTCTTTATGAGCACAAATTATGAAAAGAGACAGTAATTGTCCCAAGTTCTCTGAATTGAAAAAAAATAGTAAGTAATACACAACAAAGGGGAAATCGTAACGAGTCAACACTGTAATGAGACTATCGGGTCAATGTAACTTATGTTTGGATGATAAACTATAAATACTGAAGCTGCAAGACGCTATTAAACAAAGGGCTGAATTTGTAAGCAAATGTAACATGGTCCAAAACTATCCAACGTGTCAAAATAATAAACTTTTTGGTGTCACCCAAACTCAGCTCGTTGCCTGAGGAGCGCCGAAAGGCGTGAAACACCGGTTAGCAGCAAGGTCTAGTGTAGTCAGCCATTGGAATTTATATTATCTAATATATCTCATAATCATATCTATATCTATATATTATATATATATATATATACTATTATATATTATAATATATATATAGATATAGGATTCGTCCGCCCACATCGCATACCTTCGTATTTTACAAAACACAGTTTCTCGAGAAAATCGCATTCAAATCTAAACGGCGACATTTCATGCTATAAACGGTAACGAAGTATCAAAGGAAACATCTAGTAACTTTCTCTTTTTGATTTGAAGAAAACATTTTAAAGTCCAATATAAACCATAATGCAACTACACACTGCAATGAATATTATCTTAATTAGGCTACAAAGTTATAAGGCTGTATGTGAAATCACAAATTGTATAGTGCAAAAACGAAACGGACGCATATTACAACCCCGTTTGTTTTCAATTGTACTTTAAATAGATCGCACTTGTGAAAAGGCTTGTTTACTAAATAACGATGGAAATACGTTAAAATAAGTCTTATGTGAAATTGTTTATGTTTGGTGGTCGGCAAAATACACGCTATGTCAAACACGTGTAAATGAATGGCGATTTTTAAAATCCACAGTATGTAATTATAAACTAATTAACTAGGCATCCTCATATTTTGAAACTTTGTGGGATCAAAGACCTCGATGAACTAAGTAGTAGGCAGAATTTTTTGCTAAAACCTCAAAAATGTGAACACAAACAGTATGTGATGTGGCGACGATATAGTATATATATATATATCTATATATTATAGAGTATATATATATATATAGATATATATATAGTATATATATATATATTATAGTCAAATTAATCAAATGTTGATGTGTTCTATTTTTAGTTAGGTGCAATACACTCTTCAGTGGTTCCTGTGCGTAAATTTAAGATTAAAGTTAGGCGTCATTTGCCCATTCCGTAGTCGGGTGTATGACCACCAAAATTGTCACAAAAACGATTTAACGGCTTTAAGTCACTATTAAATGACATGAGATTTTTTTAAGGACGAATTAATTTTCCTCTCAAATTGCACAGATCGATTGTAGACCACCTAACAATAGCGTTTCGAAGTTTTATTGGACAACAAGTACAAAAGAAAACAGTAACCTTGTTTTTAACTTGCCTGACTATCTGTAATTGGCCCCATAGAAGACCGTGCTTTGACTTCGTGTGGCGTGCACGACGAAGTACTAAATCATCATATTATTACTAAATACGGGCGTATTTGGCTTATTTTTTTTCCACTTCAGTGTGATCTAATGCATTGGAACTAAGAGAGCATTCCAAATATGCCAAAAACCGGGTCGAAAAAAAATTGGGAGGGGGGGGGAGGGGGGAAAGGGAGAGGGGGGAAAGGGGGGGAAGGGAGAAGAGGGTGTTATTATTCGCTTCTTTCTGTCGAAATCTCATTCCTTTAAGACAACAATCAGCAAAACTCTAAAAAAACTTGAACTTTTGTTATTTTGCAAAATGGTGTACAAGTTGGCCACCAACATCCTAAACTTACAATAGTCATCCTTATTCAACATAGAGGTCATTAGTGTTGGTGTCTTTTTCCTACTTTTCTGGGTCGGAGAATTCATTGAGACATAATAGGTGCATTGATCCAATCAGCAGCCAGGAATTCTATCTTGGCGTCCAAAATGGTCACCAATACACTTACATACGTGTCTGTATTTAAATATTTTCTTGGCGCTTCGATTTCATTGTCTGTCTATGATTTAAGAGTAAAAAATATCCTCTAAACCAAAGAAAACTCATATAGTAATCAATTTGTCATTAATTTGTACGGGAAAAATCAGCTTTATTTCCATGTAATAGCTCATGAAATGTCAAGGCCCAAAAATGTTTGTTTGAATTAATCAGTAACAATGTCTCCAAATGTGGTCGACACAGTTATGGGCCATTATTTTATACCAAGAGGAAGGAAAAGTTGGAGGAGATATGAAACAAAAATTGTAATAAGAGGTTATTAAAATTTTCAACAAGGGGAGGGGCAAGAGGGTGTTTGTGAATCAATCCCATGATGCATAGCAATGAGCCAACCAATACTGTACGAAACAACAATTCAGATGTCAGTACTTGGGTAAAAAGTGTTCCAACGTTTAAGACCACAAGACATTTGTAATCATGCACAATTCCTATAGTACGAACGCGCTTTGTGGGCTACATGATTGTTAAAGTTCCGGGTTTTTATTGTTTAAAAATAGGATTTTTCATGTGATCACATTGCCCCTATTGAGGTGAAATTTCCCAAAATTGGAGCATGTGGGATTTACGTCAACCACCCTCTGGGGAGAGGGTAGACATATGCATTGACCAAGTAACTACTTTTAATCTCCTGTAATCGACATGGATGAAACATATGAACTGAGTAACGCACTGATACAGTTGATCTTCCACAGTCTCTCTATTGATTGTAATATCAAGTACATTTTGCTTATTGAAGACAGCTTAGTCTTACAAATTGCGCATAATTTGATAGATATTTCATTGTTTATTATAGACAGCATAGTCTAACGAATTGCGCATAATTTGATAGATATTTCATTGTTTATTATAAATAGACAGCATAGTCTAACGAATTGCGCATAATTTGATAGATATTTTATTGTTTATTACAGACAGCATAGTCTAACGAATTGCGCATAATTTGATAGATATTTCAACTGAAAAGTCTTACTTTATTGCAATGATATTAGGCGAAATAGGTCTAATTTGGTTGAGATACGACTTTGTTGTACTCAAAATTGATTTGCTCTTGAGTGCTATAAAGTCTTAACTGATAGATACAACTTTGTTGCACTCGACAGAAAATTCATGTGTGTAGTTACGTCACCTTAATTATCTAATTACTTCACTGACACTCAGTTATGTAGATACGCCCTTTTATTTTTGTAAGGTGCTGAAGGTGTGTAAATCAAAACAATTCTCCCAAATGGTTTTGAGAATGGTCCATTTTAATTTTGGCAAATTATCATAATAATATAATTATCAAAAACTCCACTGCATCTTCAGCTTTTTATTTGGTATTAACACATCCCCTGCAAATAAAAACGTAGCCTCAACTTTATGCATTAGGTAGCATGAATAAAAAGTATGATTCAAACAACAAAAGTTATAAATACATGTTACTTTAAACGTGTTGCTTTGCAGGAGCTTCTGCAATGAAATAAAGTATCATTCCAATCATGAGTTTTTAGAAAAGGACTTCAACGAAAAATTATAATCTTGCCAGAAAAATCTATGGCAGATGTTTGATGATTTAATTTCAAAACAGCGTCACGATTTGTATTTAAAAGTATAATAAGTGGTTCGGGAGAAATACATTATTTAACAATTATAGTGACGGCCATTATAGAGTGGTTGGTTGTCTTATTAACTTAGAAAACGATTGAAAAACTGAAAACAAGCCAAAAGACAGGTGCTGGGTTATGGGACACGTGTGCGACAATCACTCTTTCAAAAAATCAGAATTCACACCATGTATCGTAACGATGGCAGGTGTTTAGATGTTCATGGAACCAACTGAAGACAAAAAACACTTCATATTTCAGATATTTTAATACAATACAGTCTCGAGGTCTTTCCACGGTGGTTTTGCTTAAATATGTGCAGATTTCTTGAAACAAATAATGAATAGTGGAATAATCTGGAAAAACACGTTGGCAGTTTCGGCTATTCCGATATCACAGAGATGCCATTGCAAATCAACTGCAAGCATTCTTTATTGACTATTAAAATTAAAAAGTATATAAAGTGCTGATCCTTGTGAAATAACATACTTTTATAATATCACAATTGACAAAAAATAAAAATAATGTAGCAGTGAAAAATTCCAATTCCAAAACAGTCTGTTTTCTCGGCTTTATTCCAGGGTTTCAGCAGAAGAAGGAAAGAAGCCATAGGACACACTCCGGTGAAGTAAACTGAGGCCTTTGACGACCACCTCCTTCTTTATCATTTTTGTGTTCAAAACTGGTTGTCTTGTTTTTGTATTTCCTTCGGAATCTTGGAGGTCGTGGGAAATGGGGAGGGAAAAAATAGCCACTCCCCTTAGAGATTGTGCACCACATTTGTCCCAACAAACAGAGACCTGTGGCTGTCCCCTTAGTTTCAGCAGTTAAAATGTACATGATTGGCCTGATCATGCCCCGCTGAGAGTTGATTGAGGTCCCCTAATTTCCCATGATAATCGCCTGATAATCTGATCTCTACAAATTATTCTTTTTTTTGAAAACACTTTAAGCCACAAGAGCTAACACACCTTGTACCTTTAAGTTCTTGAACTTCAAGTGAAACTTGCCCAAAGGCATTTTATCCTTTGTGTTTCACTCACAGCTGAAAACACTGCCATATGCTTGTCTCTCAAAACCTTTTCCATCTTTTAGGCCAGATGCGTCACTCACCACCATGATTGCCTACTTTGAGTTCCACCAATCATTGCTCACCGGAGGAACGTTGGCTAATTGAGGGAACGGGGGTGGAAAGAAGGCTGAAACACAAAACTGATTTCAGTTCTAATATCACCATTTGTTACAAAACTGCAACGCAGTAGAATACAAACCACAGAAATATTAAGACAATTTGATTCCCATTCAAATGCGTTTCCCATTATCAGAGAAAAACTCGTGCTAAATTTGATCATTGGAATGCACGTTCAATTGCAAATAAGACTGCATCAGTATGTGACTTTGTTATATCAGAAAAATCTTGACATCCCACCATAACTAATCATGGCTTAAACAGGTGATTAGTGGCCGCATGGCCTTCGTCCATTCATAATCCCTTGACAGATGCATTTTATTTCATACAATATTCCTCGACCAAATCATAGAGGAGGCGGTATTTTTCTGTTGTTGCGAGACGGATTTAATGTCACACAGAACCAGCGCGATATTTTCAAATCTTTGAGTATGGCGATTTCTGTATAGCCTCCCATCATTGTCTCTGCGTAATGTCATTATTTAAAGATTGCCCCCGCCTCCACCAAGAAGAACAAGCCAACCGTATTTACATCTTATATGAAATTTCTACTCTACTTGCATCCCTTGCAGGCTGTCTAACAAAGCAATGAAAATCTTATTGATGTGGTGATTTTTTTAACCTTCACGTTGGGTTCTTCCCATGATCGTGATGCCACCAATTTCTGTGATCTTCTAAATCAGCTAATCTTATTATCAGCATGTTACGGGGAAATCATATTTGTGGACATACCTTGGACTTATTGATAACACCTGAAGATGACGTCATCATTGGGGAGATCCAACAATCCAGCAAATTCAAACCATCTGATTTTTGCAACACTCGATCAGCAGCTTCTAACAAAATTGTTACTACCCGAAGATTCGCAATATCAATGTCCAACGCTCTGAAATGAAAGTGATACTGAAAATGAAAATAATGTGTCACAAGTAGAAGAATTGCGATGATGTGTGTGGGTGGCCCTCATGTATAAACATGCACCTTGGAAAAAAAATCAGACTCATACATTCGTTCCCACTCACCATGGTACTCAAACAAGTTTGCGTGACAAAAAACAAGAGCTACGCCATTTGGAAAGAAAGTGAGTTAAGTCAGGTCTAGCAAGTTGATCGAACGATATTCCGTGAAAAATGCGCTGCCTACAAATATCGTTTGGAACAATCAAAAACTCATTACAATATGTCGTATCATGATCAATAGCCCGCTTTCCAAATCATGTTACCTGGATCCGATGCCAACATGGCCTGTCAAGCAGTGTTTAGATGAACTTCTTCCTGCTATTACTCAAATTGTCAAACAGCTCCAGTGGCTCTGAATTTTTCCCAACAGCTTTCAAGACCGATGAGGTTACTCCTCTTTTAAAGAAGTGTACTTTGGATCCTCAGTCATTCCAAAAGTTACCACAGTGTTTCTAACTTGAAGTTTCCTTCCAAAGTGACTGAGAAAGCAGCTATTGAGCAACTCCAGGACTACCTCAAGGCTAACAAGCTTCATCCAGATCTTCAGAGTGCTAACCGAAAACACCACAGTTGTGAAACAGCCCTTCTTTTTTTCAATGATCTCTTATTGGCTGTTGATGGAAAAAAGGATGCGGTTCTAGTCTTGTTAGGCTTAAGTGCCGTATTCGACACTATTGATCACAACATTTTAATCCAGCGGCTAAATATTAGATATGGAATAACCGGAAATGCTCTCAGGTGGTTTGACTCATACATCCGTGATAGCAAGTGATCAAGATAGGAGACTCCAAATCTGAACCTCATGAATTGCTCAGTGGCGTTCCCAGGGTTCCGTAATGCCGTAACGGGCCCGCAGGTTTTTACTTTGTATTCTTCTCCTATTGTCACGCGTTATCAAGTCAGTGGGATGTTTTTATGCGGAGGATAGTTAACTTTATGTTGGTCTGAATCCCAACAATATTACTCTATCTATCTGTGAAATTGAAAGTTACTTCAAGGAGATTAAAAACTGGATGCTGAATAACAAGCTTGTCTTAATGAGAGTAAAACTGAGGTGGTTTATATGTCATCTCGTTTCTCTTCTACCATGCCTATTCCTTTAATGTGGGCGAGTCTGTAGTAGAGACGCTTTATCCAAGCAAAACACCTTGTAGTAGAGTAAAGATAGCACATGACCCAAAAAATTGCAACAGAAGGTTTCTTGGCATTTTCTGGTAGTTTAAGGTCAGCTTAACAATATATCAAAAGTTGCACTAAATCGAAGTCCCAGAAAGTGTTTAAAGTATGACATAAACAAAATGGCCGCCATACGCCATTTGGAAAAACATACAAATCCTAATATCTCTGGAAATAAATGAGCTAAAAAGGCAAACAAGGGATGGTATTTTCCTAAAATTCTAGCATAACAAATCCATTAAAATTAGTTTTATGAAGTTAAAATATCACTTGACCTCTAAATTCCAATATGGCCGCCATCCGCCATGTTGGAAAGTACCAAATTCTTGTATATCTGGTACCGGATGGGCCCAAAGGAACAAACAATGAGGTCATATTTCTACAATTCTAGATTACACAAATCCAGTAAAATGGGGTTTATGAAGTTGAGCTATCATTTGACCTCTAAATCCATATGCCTGCCAGCACCATGTTTAAAAGTACAAAATCTTTATTTCTTGGTCACCTAAATGGGCCAAAATGACAAATATGGTGTTATTTTTGTTTATAATTGTAGCATAAGCAATAAATCAAGATGGTTGTTGTAACGTTTTGAGAGCACCGTGATGTCTTAAAAAATGGCCCTGTATGTCCATACCTCCTATTCAGCATCAGGCAGATTACAATGACAAAATGAGGTGCTATTTTCTATTTCATTTCGGTGTCATATAATTAAAGGTCTGTTGATGGAGTGTCCAACCACCCATATGTCCATTGTGGTCTCCATGAGTACTTATGCCATTAATTTGCTTTCAGCACTTACCCAAATGGCATCGTACAATGTCATGGTTTATTCCGTACATGTCGCCATGGTAGCTAGACCACTCTTTGCACCAGAATTAGAAATCTATTCAAATTAAAAGATTTTGTGGGCAATTTGTGGAAATTCGTAGCCAATTAATTATTATCACCTACAAATCCATCACATTATGTTCTTTACAGTGCAATTGTGAATCCTTGAACAGAAAGTACAATTCACATGTATTCAGCTCATCATCACCAAAATGGGTCCAAACACTGTTAGTATGAGTAGAATGTCAAAAGCTGTTGTGAAAACTTTTTTGTTGGAAGGCAACTGTACGTAATGATTCAAAGATTTGACTTGCTGATCATTGAAACAGGGAACCATTGGGTTTCAGCCTTCATCTTTCTATCAATCAAGGATCTATTTTGGTAGTATCAAAAAATACTCTGGAAAACAAGATGACTTTGAGAAAAAAAAAACCAAAGATTTTTTTTTTTGGGGGGCCAACCCCAAATATTCTTGACGTAGTATCGCAATCTGAAAATGCATTGGCAAAGAATAGGTAGGAGCAAATGTTATCACTGGAATAAAGTGCTTCAGAGGATGATATCATACACATATTCTGATTTATTGTGTCTGTCAGACCAAAAAAAAAAGTCATTTACAGCCCTCTTCTGACTATTGGAGAAAGAGTATCAACAGATGACTGTGTCTTGTCATTTGGGATCGTGACCTAAATTATGCCATGGGATCTGCTGTGTTTTGTATATCAAACATTACATTTCCTTTTTTCCCAGCAAAATTTTGCAATTTGATTGTCCTACCTTTATTGCGATCTTGTGTTTTGCAAACCGTTTATGTGTGCGTCTTTTGTGTTCGGTTCATCAGTGTATCCATTGAAGATAACGGATGCTTTGCCATAAATGTCAAATAGCTTCAACCGCTTGAAAGATGCATAATCATTGCAACTATAGGTGCTTCTCTCTCCATTTCAAGTGATGTAAAAGAGAACCTCCATCCAACCAACATAGTGATCAGTCTTGGGCACGTATTGGGCCGCAGCTTCGGACAGGGACACATGTTCGTAAATAGCCATCAGGAATTGTGCTTTATCTGGCCTTACATAAAACATGTTTAGCCAAAAAAAAATGGAAACGTGTATGCGACAGTTCATGGGCAAGCACTTATCTAAAGACAGTTATCCAGATTGTGATACAAATAAGGAATCTTGAAATAAAGAGTGCTGGTAATCGATGTTGGTACCTTGACAGCTGAGCGATGCAAAAGTCTTGACTTTAGTTTTTCGTTTGTAGAGATATATGACAAGTGAGCTTGTTTTCCAGTTGTTTGGACTTTCTTTGCCTACTTGGAACAAATCTTTTACATTGACATCTTCTCAGCATATCCCTGTGCAAATGTTTTTCAAGGGTTTCTCCTGTGATACGAGAATGAGTTTCAAACTGGCTGCACAATATGTTGTCTCTTTCCCATATGTGAAGGTATTGCTGATATGATACTTTTCACAGTTGACAAACTATCAAAGCATCAATGGATACACCGGTGAACTAAACACAAAAGACATCACACATGAACATCGCAATACTAGGATCGCAAAATAGGTAGACAGCAAATGAACAAAATTTTGCTGGAAAAAAGAACACATTATTGATTCTTCCAAATGATCTGGATAGCAGGCTCTCAACTAGTTGACAGAGACTGCCATGTAAATCTAGCATAGGGAGATGAATGTTGTTATAGCAAAAAAGGCAGTCCCCATGCAATAATTTAAGTTCAAAAATCATATTGGCGATGGTTGTCTCTGTTCAATGGTCAGCAACTGGAGTCTTTTTTATGGTAAAGGAATGCCATTGGCATAAACAACAGAAAACTAAACATCTGGTAGATAGAAACCCTGATGGGTTGTGCCGACAGATAAGCGATTAACCTCTGTTCTTAAGCCGGCCGATTGATTAGTCGCAGGATGTGTCAGGAAGGGGCATTCCAAATGTGGGCAGTTGTTGAAGGAATAAAAGATCTCTGATGGCTGCCCATGTGTAGATCTTGGGGCTAAACTGCAGAGGTCAATGAGTCGTACTGACCACCGGAGGACGAGGGTCTATAATCTTGAGTTTTAGCACAGTTGGCAAAGGAGTTCAGGAGCTCCTCATAGAACATGCGGGGAGAGTGTTAGTTTGCTCTAATGCTCTTCGGTGTATAAAACCTGAAAGATGTCCACTAAAAAACCTCTGCTGCAAAACTACACTATAGGAGACCTTATGTACAGCTCATGCAGTGGATGTGCAAGAATGATGGTCAATAGTCAACTGACTGGGGCTGGATAGTACAAGTGGGAAATTGCTTCCCCTCTTGAGAACACAAGTCCGGCACTAGAGTTTACCACATGGAAATGATCTCTGCATGTTGCTTCAGGATGCTCACAATGAATTATCGCAGAAAGAATGGAATGCACCATAGCTTGTGACATTCATGATGAAAACATGGATCAGAACCAATCTCAATGATGAACTTGAAGCGCTAAATAGTATAGTGTGGTCGATCATCTGTTGCAAACAAGTGTTTCTGCCCCATTTTTTGGTGATGATGTGAATACTGTGAAGCTGTACTTTCTGTTCTTGGGGAAATCGCCAATTACACTGTCAATACACCATATTTTGAAATGGTGACAGCTATTTATAACCGATAAAATTCAACATGCTTCAAATTTTGGACAAATCGAGTTGACAAACAGAAGGACGTACCTCACTTTTTGGTGATTTTGAGGTTTTGGTACCAAAAAAGTCGGCAACACCTACAGATTCTGACAACCATGAAGCCTTAACTCCAGTCTGCTTCCAATTGCCTACAAAGCAAAATAGACCTCACCACATCTCAATGGTGCACCCTTTGTTTACTACAGAAAGGCTTAACTCTGAGTTACGAGACCTCTGATGGTAACTGATTTGGCCAAACAATGAGTGAGGCGTCATAGCTTGCACAATTGCCAGAATTGGCAAACAGTTTTTTTAGCTCCCTATCCCACTTATTTGATGTTTCTTTTAAAACATTCAAACAAAGGGATGACATTCTTAAACATCTTATTGAGAATAATGTGCCAATCATAGGCATGATTGAAGAGGTAACTCAAGATTACCGTTTCAGTTACCATCAGAAGGACGTTAACTTTTCAGCACTTTTTTTTTTTTTTTTAATTCTTATATTAAAGAATTTCTTTAATTCTGCTGTTCATAATTAAAAATTGTTCGTTGTTACTAAGTTTATCTAATGTTGGCTTAACAGTAACATATCTGAGCTTTAGAGATGTTTATAATTTTGAGTAATGAATAGATTTCCTTAGTCGAAAAGATTAAACATCACATTTCTCAAAGCAGTATTTTTGAGTTAAGGCTTTCTGATTGTTCAACCCTCGAAATAGCCCACTAAAAATCACTTTTAAACAACATCTGAATGTATTTCTTATCACAAATAACACCTTATTTGCCATTTTGCCCATCTGGTACAGACGTGAAAGAATTCATACTTTCCAACATGGCAGATGGCGGCCGTATTGGATTTTGAGGTTAATATGATATCTCAACTTAATAAACCCACTTTAATGGATTTGTTATGCTAGAATTATATGAAATGATATCTTGTTTGTCATTTAGCCCATCCGCACGAGAATACAGTAAATTGTACTTTTCAACATGGCTGATGGCGGCCATATTGAATTTGAGTTAAGGTGATATCTCAACTTAATAAAATCCATTTAATGGATTTCTTATGCTAGAAATTAGAGAAATACATCTTGTTTGTCCTTTTAGCTCATTTTACTTGCCAAAGATAGAGGATTTATGGTTTTCAAAATGGCGGATGCGCCATTTTGTTTATGTCATAGTTTGAACACTTTCTGACTTCGATTTTGTGCAGCTTTTGATATTTTATCAACGACCTTATACTACCAGGAAATGCCAGAACCTCTGTTGCAATTTTGTTGGGGGTTAGGTGGGTACACGTGTATTGTTTGATCCTACTATTGGCGTCTCATTGATCAGCACCTCACCTTGGTTCTCGGCCTTTCAACAACATCTGCCGTTTTGCTTACTGCTCTTAGAATCATTGGCCACATCCGAAAATATACTGGATCAGAAAAGCACCGAAAAACTTGTTCATGCATTTGTCTCATCTCGCCTTACTTCAGCAAACAGCATCTTACATGGACTTCCAGGCTCTCAAATCAAAAACTACAGCGTTCTACAAACTCCGACTGCCGGATTGTTTCATTTCCAAAGTCTTGACCACATAAGCCCGGTGCTAGAAGATCGGCAGTGGCTGCCTGTGAAGAAACGCATTGCTTACAAATTATGTTACTAACATTCAAAGTACTGAACAACCAGACACCAAGCTATGTAACACGAATCTCATTACTATAAGAGCCTAACACGCTCTTTTGATCCAATGCTTCTATAATTTACAGCGGAGGAAGGTAAACCACGGTCAAATAAGAAAGATCATTTTCGTATGCAGCTTCCTGAACTCTCCTGGAACTCTGAAATAGCCTCCCATCACTATATAGCGTTTCAAGATTTTACTCGACTCATTCGTTCAGCAATTAGTTTTTCTTGAGTTATAATTGTATTTTTGTATATTAATTGTGTACTTTCTGTTCAGCGCATTGGGGTTGGCGACGGATGCGCTTATTTTATAAGAGTGTATTATTATTATTAATATCTCCGGTTAGGTTGCATCAATTAAAAACGAGGATTTAGCTTATAGGATCTGCTCTACAAAATAAAATCATAATATCTCACAGAAATACACAGTTGTTTGTTTGTGGTGTTTTTTAATTTTTTATTTGATTGTATAGTTTATGGGACAGTCTGTACAATGTAATTGTAGTGAGATTGAAAAGTGATAAGTAAAAAAAAACAGTAAATTATTTTATTTTTTTTATTTTTTTTATTTTTTGCTTTTTTTAATTTTTGGAAAATTGTTGCCTTTAAAGCTCAAATTTAGCCACACATTTAGAGCCAAAGACTTCAAATCTATCAAAATATCGGTTTTCTAAAACCCTTCTTTACACTCATTTCAATAAATAGACCATATTCGATCAGCTGGTGAACAAGAGTCTAATATGATAGACACACTTCAGGACTACAGGTACCTGTCGATGGTCATATGCAAATGTTACGAATTGATCGATTGACGACCAACCAACCAACCAACCAACCAACAACCTATATGGAATAGAATTATTTTGATTAACTTAGGAGGTAGGCTTTGTGTAGTTATTAGCTTAGGGTGAAGTGGAAAGGCTTGTGTTAGTTTGTTTCTAGCTAAGGGATGAAGGTTTGGATAGTTTACAAGTTATGAGGAAGTGCTACTTATTTTAGCTTAGTAGGAAGGATAGGATGTTTGATTTTTATTAGCTTAGGAGGAAGGCCTATGGTAATTTCACAATTTTATTAGCTTCAGAGTATAAGGACGATGCTGTAGTTCATAAAGTGGTATGATGCGTTCCGCTTACTGTTTCCAAGTTCACATTATTCACATGGATTGTATGTTATTTAGATTCTATTGACGAACAGTGTTTTATCATGTTTCATTCCTACTTAAATATGTCAGAGAGCTTTAGGCATATTTAGGTACAAACATGGACTCCAACTGGTGGGTAAGTTGTGGCCATACAGCATAAGAAATGTCTGCAGACATCTTAAAATGTTTGAATATGCACAACGATAGGTACTTCCTATCGAGGGCAGTGCAATGAATAAATACTTCCCCTACCTCTGCAATAATGTAATACTTCTGGGGTGACGTGTTTGATTGAATTCGACTTCTGAGTCAGCACTAACTTGTAACAATTCTGGCATATGCACATGTTTATGCTTTTAATATTCAATATCAAAGTTTATATTTTGCGGTTTATTGAAATGGATTGAATTCGCGCCAGAATTAGATCATTTATTTCATTTCATTGTAAACGGAAGTGTTTTCATTTTCGTCTACAGACCTCACAACTTCCGGTTTTTTCGCTACAAGATGTTAAAATGATGAATACCAAATTCTTTCTCTTTTGAGGTAGAAAATAAAACCCCAACAGGTGTAATTGTACGAGCTCAAAGGTTGCAAACAGGTTAGCATAAGGTTACCATCGAGATTTTGTGCTAAGATCAAGTGCTCGCTTTTTCCCCGAAATACTTCTCTCAATGTACCGTCCATCTCAGTTTAATACAACTATGTCGTTATAAAGAATGAGAACTTTATGTCAAACACGAACTGGGAGGGAAATCAATTCTGCACCTTCATTCTTTTTTCGCTTTTATTTGTCTCGCGCCTGGTTTCAATGACATTGTAATCATAAAAATTCAATGCTATAAGAGAGCAAGTGGCTGAACACTCACTTGCTTAGTTCTCAAACAAGTATGGTTTCTTACAGTATGTTAACGGCATAGAATGGATGACGAGCAGTCAACCAAGTCTTGGCCTTCCAACTTAATATCACCCTTACGTATTACGAGACAACAGCCCCGAAATGGTTTGTGGGAGGGTGCAGACGAACTAATCATCACCATAGATTACCTTGTTTAGTTTCTGTTGGTGTTCTTGGCAATCTGATATTCCTCTTTACTGTGATACGTCTGCAGCAAATGTATACAACAACAAATTATTACTTATGCCATCTGGCAGTAGCAGATGTCCTCTTCCTCATAGTATCTGCGTTTCCTTTACATATGGGTTTATCTCAGTTCTCTAATCTCGAATGACGAGGGGGGGGTGCCATACAAGTCGTCTGTTGGTTGTAACTTGACATTTTTCTTCACATTTCGTTGTTTATTTTTGCATCTGTTGAAATTGTTAACCCTTGTGTCATTAGAGCGCTATTATGCTATCTGCAAACCAATGGAACATCTTACTAACCAGGGCGAGTCGCGTACGTCAAAGCTTCTTGCCGTTGCTTGGATGTAGCGATAACTCTCGCTGTCTTCGCACACCTCGATTCGGACAACTTAGAAAGGTTTGTTTGTTTGGCCTGATGGGACTGAATTCAGTCACTTAGGCAAACCATTATCACGACTGTTTTCCAGTTGGTCATCGAGGGTGGGAATTCTTCTTATATCCTGAGATACTCCAAGCTCGCTTTTCGTTGTCGCATTCATCAGCCAATGTATTCTCGAACACAAAATTGTAGTGGTGGTTAGTAATGATCAATTGAAGTCGAGAGTCGAAGAAAACATCACAGCGCAAACACGACGACTCCGAAACCATGTTGCACGTATGCTGATGGTCAATGGCTTGTATTTTTCATTTGTCAAGCTCCATACGCGCTGTAATCAGTCAACAATATTATATTAAATCAGAGTGGAGAAGTTGTTCTCAACAAAAACTCGTCTGGAACACTGTCTGATATTGAGTCGAGCTCTCTATTTCTTAAACTCGCTATCACTCCTTTTTTCCGTTCCCTACGCTCTTATCGCTCTTTCTATCGTCATGCATTCCGTGAAGTTTTATGTGGCAAAAAAAGAACAATGTCAAATCATGTCCATCTGCTCGATAGACAGAACAACATCTAAATACAACACATCGGCCCGGTTTTGCGATATTTTTAAAGACACGAGTAGCTTTTTTAGAAATACGCACTAGGTTTATCTTGTTCATACCTTTAGAGTAATGTGTTTCGCTTAAAAGTATTGGTACTGTTTGTATGACAACACGCTTTGGCCTTAGCATCGCCCTTAATTAAACGGACAAATGAGGATCAAAGATACGGTGGAGAGTGTTTGTGTCAAATAACATATCCAGATACTTTGGACTATCACAATGACGGACGCCACTTTTTCAATGGCCATTGCCTACAAAACATACGCCAGAGGTGCCATCTTCAGCAGATTCATTGCGTGTAAATTGTTGATATTCAGAATTTGTGATTTCTATAGTGATGCATATAGCTGCAGCATTGAGGCAAATGGACTCTAAAGTATAATGTGTTGAAACTTGGTTCATGAATCTGATCCGTTGTTGTGGCAGAATGATCCCCCACCTTTGAGTTTGCATGTCTGACTACAATTGACAAAGATGTATTTACCTTTCTAGTATATAGACCCTGCCCTTCAACTGAAAATGTCTTAAAACCCTCCAAATTTCTCATTGCAGTTTGATGACTTTTTGAATTCATCATACCAGAGTAGTAAGATCATCATACATGGCGATTTCAAACTACATGTGGACGAGCTTTCTAAGTATAGATTCTCCCAATTCCTCCATGCTGTGGGACAATGAAGTTTTATACACCAACTATGGTCCTACACATAGGGATGAGCACACTCAGGAAAAGAAATCTTATTGGATCTATAATGTCCCCGTCCCCAAAAAGTCTAGTTTTCAACTGTAATGTTGACCTGCGATTGAGCTCAAATCATCATGTTAATTTGATGTGAATCAGGCACGAGATGCAAACCATCTATCAACTTTAAATTCAGTTAATCAGGAAGTCTTCCAAGCTTAAATCTCTCTAAAGAAGTCCGATTACCAATTCAGCACCAACACATTGATGAACTGGTTTCCTGTTTATAGAACAGTTGTTATTCTTGCATTAGACAAACCTGCCCCAATCAAAACTTCCATCCCCAACTCTTGACGTAGGCAACCATTGTATTGTAGCGAGATTCACCACGCTCGTCGTCTGCGTCGGAAACTCGAGAGAAGATGGCGTAAGTCACGGCTTGAAACTGACGCCATGCTTTTATCTAACAGCGGACAGCCCGTGATAAATAAGCCCCACAAGTCGTGCTCGGTGGATCCAATGCCAACATTGTTTCAAGAAGGAGAATATAGATGCCTTGTAGGGATAATTAGTTATGAATTGTTTATTTGTTTTTGATCTATTATTTTTATATATGGGTAGAGAGTTACGTGTGCAATGCCTTCTGACAGTCCTAAACTATTGGTATGGCTCATTTGGGTGTATTTCCGTGCTCTGTAAAGATTAGCAATTAGTAAGGCCATTGGTCCTTTATAGCTATCGGCTATTAAATTACCCATCACAGAAGGGCACGTCGGTAGTGTGTTGTAATTTCTGGCGCGGCCAAATCCTCACTCGATATGTTGGTTTCTTCAGCGGCGCCCTGTTCCGTCTCGCTCCTTAATTATGATTTTTTTTGTGTCGTCAAATCCACTCTTAGTTCCAGTAAGTATGTCTTCAAGTATTTTACTTCGTCTCCAGTCTACGCTTGTTACATTCTCATCTTTATGAGCTCTTGTAACCGTCCACGTTCCCGTCTTGGAGAAATATAAAATCCTACATGCTTTTGTAACAATAATAACTCACATCATTAATATTACCTCTCGCACAGCCACTGTTTTTCAAGCAGTTTAAACAATTAAAACATACTCCACCTATCAAAAAGCCATCGCTAGACCCAATGATCCACAACTACAACCGTAGTACAACCTCTCTTTTGTTTCCAACTTATTGAAAAGCAAGCCGACTTGTGTCACTATTACAAACTATGTTACTGGACCACAATCACCCTATAGGAGGGCGCATAGTACCGAGATGGCGCTGTTTGAGAGGGTAAGGGTGATATCATGAAAACCTTACTCGGCATCAAGGTGCATATCTACAGCTGCTCGACCTGAGCATCGCTTTCGAAGCGAAGTCATGAACTTTCTAGTCACCATATGAAATATGAACCTGGTGTTCAGGATTAGGTACATCAATGGTTTAGGTCCATTCAACATTTACGACATGGAATACTGCCTGACAGATACATCACGACCAGACCAACTCACTATTACCTATGACGAACTACCACCTGGTAGCAATCTTCCACTCAAGGAATGGTTCCCTTAACCGGATTCGCACAGTAGTCGGTCGCTTTAACAGCAAATATGGCACCGATGGAGGCGGCCGGCCATCGCCAGCCTGCCAATTAGGTTCTCCATCACAGACTGCGGATCACATTCTCATGAGTGGCCCACCTTTTTTGTCCAGCCGTGGACATAGACTTCTCAAACCCAACTAATCAACATGAGCTGGCTCCACCGTCTACAACAAATTTAGCTGCTGCCTAAAATTGCAATGCAAAACAAAAAAAGAAACGATACACTGTAAAAAACAAAAAAACACGCGTTTTTTTTTTAAAAATCACATATTTTATGCAAAAGCTGGTAAATCTACCGGTACTCATTTACCATATTGGTCTTAAAACAACTTATGTAAATGTCGGTAAAGTTAGCGAAGTTTACATAAAATTATGTGAAGTCATGTCACGACACAGCGAGCTCGGCACAATTGAAAATGGAGGATCTTGGAGAGTGGCGTAGCCTCATGGAGTCGTGGGATTTGGGGACTTATATTAAGTATTGTTTATCTGTCTCGATGCGGTTTGTGTACAATATAATTGATTTTAGACCAGGGAATATGAGCTGCTTATAATTCTCGATGAGGGGTCAGCGACGAAAATGTAAGCTTTATCTCAGTCAAGTTGAACACACAGGGTCAGTACGTGTCTAAATTAAGGACGTGCGATTATAGTAAGCCCTTTCCATAGAAGTTTGGGATCATACGATACTAACAGTGTTTACAACTGTAGTATTATACAGGAATACAGCTGTCATTCTGTAATAATCGCCCACCCCTCCTCACACCGCGGAGGAAGGAGGAAGGTGCCCCAATTGTCAGTCACTTATATACTGTGTTGTTTTTTGAGCTGAATAAACTTGTTGAATTCTTGTCATATAATGAAGTGTCTGTGTGACTAATTTGTGTGAATTATTTCCCTAATTTACATCTATATTATGTAACTTTTTACATTAATTGTTTCAATGTTTACATAATTTACATGTAAGGATGTTACAAAATGTGTCAAATTATGTACATAATTTATATGTAAAAGATTACATAATTGAGTTCAAATATTTACATAAATAACAAGTGGAAGCTAAATAAACTGACAGAATTATACATTAAATTAGGTGTTTAAGTTTACTAATTCTTTGGTAAATGTTTACACAAATGATAATACCTATATTTTATGTGCCACTTTTACCTAATGGGTACATTTTTACATTTACAAGTTTTACATAATTGTTACATAAAAATTATGGTGTTCTGTTTTCATAGTAAAACATGCGAATTTTTACAAGGCTGTGTGTAATTATTTCTCTGTGTGAAGAAGAAGAAGTGTAGGGTGTATTTTAGCATTACTCAAATTTTGGATTGGGTTTACCATAAGGGTCATAGTAGGACCACGTGAATTTTCTCTCTATGTCTTACCTGTTGGCCAGATCGTTAGTATGTAGATGATATACATTGATAATTTGATTACGTCAATGACCTTCTATATAGCAGGTTGCTTTAATTCAAGCTGTCTTGTTGCATTGACGCTCTAAAAAACCTGGATGACGACCAATATTGCTTAAGCTCAATGACAGCAAAGACAGAGTTCTTTGTAGCTATTCCTTCCCACATAAACATAGCGTGTGTCCTGTGTCACTGCGTGTTGGGGATACGTTTATCGTTCCACTGTACTGAGAACATCCGTTCATAGGAAGTTATATTTAATCAGATATGTTATTTTGCATCATTTTAGGAAACCTTGTTGTACTGGAACATATCATATTTGTAACAGTTCCCAGAATACGGCGGTTCTTGATCAGAGATACATGTCATCTGGAATCGTCGCCTAATCTGATCGAGATCAAACTAGGGTTGTGGGCTGCTTCCCTTCGGTTGCAAATAAGACGAGTTCAACGGTTGCAGGCGTATACGAATGGAGTGCGAAGATATGTCAGTTCGCAAACAGAATCATGGCACACCTTGCTTATATGAATTGCATTGGCTACCAGTGAAAAAACATTTCAAGATGTTTTGTATTGTTAAAAATACCTACCTATCCAAATAACTCCAGATTACCTTTCTTCCAACATCCACTGTTCACCATCCTGCAGAGCCTCCCGCTTCCGTACCTGATACATCTTTAAACTGTGCACAAAAAATCAAATCTGTTTCAGGTTGCTGAAGCAGGACTTTTTTACGCAGTTCGCATATGTGGAATTATTTGCGGGCAATTATAGAGAGAATCGGCCCAACAGTTACTTTCACAAGTTTCTTAAAAATATTTCATCATGTGAGTGCAACAAAGTCGTCACTGACATTTTGGCGAATTGGTTGAATTATTTATAAAATATGAAAAAGTAGATTATTAGCTTTAATTTGATTTACATTTTAGTGACAGTCTCGTTTATTGCAGAGGTTCTTAAGCTATTAAAGCTCAATCGACCTATTTAGTGTAGTTACGACTTGGTTGCACTCAAAAATGAATTTCGTTGAGTGCAACAAAGTCGTAACTGGTAGATACGGCTTTGTTGCACGACACGGGAAAACTAGTAAGTAGATACGACATGTATTTCTTGTAAAGCGATGGTTTTTAAAAAGGTTTTTTAAAAAGATTGTATAACAGTAAAACATCTCCCCAAAAAATTTGTGAAAAGAGCAATTTCATTTTTACAAATTTATGCTATTTTTGCTATTTTGACACAAAAAGCCTTTAAAAACCTATAAAAAGATGTAGTTACGACCTTTTTCCATCAATATTATGCCCAAGTACTCTTAATTTACATAGGTTGAATACAATAAGTTAACATAGACCCGTGTTGGTCCAAAAAAAGGTTTACCACTTTTATATCTGCAAATCTCTCAAAAGTGGGGGGACCTATAACAAGTTGTGAAGATTATTTATTAATTACAATATCTTGTTATAACCTGCGTGAAACGGCGTTCAAAACAAAGCTCAAATGACACACAAATGGCGGCCAAATAGCGAAAAATGGTCAAAAACCCACTTTGCCCACAGTAAGTCTATGGGAAAACCCTTATGTGAATAGAATCAATACCATTGCGTGACCTGGAGGGCCTACTCACTTAACAACCTACGACACCACCTTTCGAGTTGGGTTGAAGTGTTTTAGCGTTTGAATATGAATGAGAGAATATCTCAACCATGAACTGAACTGGAATGCCTATTACATAATAATTAAGTTGATATGAATTGGTGGAGGATTTTCAAAGCATTGAAAGATACTGATGCTTTTTCTTGTCATGCCTGATCGAGCCTTGCTTATACATTTCGAGTTTGCAATGTTTGGGACGATGTTTATGCTTCATAAAGAAGAAGAAAAATATGAAAAAAATGCTTGATTTATTTTTAAAAATTTATAAGCGCAACTTGAATAGAATTTAGGGTCTAATGTCAGTCTTTTTTTTTTTTGGTTATTATTAAACACAAAGCCCCATGAAGGGTGTACATTGTTCAATGTGTGTCTCAATCTTGGATAATTGTAGCTTAGAATTCGTGACCGCCAAGACAGAGTGCCCAGAAGAATGCCTGTGGTGCAAAGTGGTTTTGACCTTTTTTTCTAGATGGTGGCCATTTGTTCATTTCAGCTTCTGTTTTCATATGCCCGTTTTCACAGGATTCCAAACAAGGATATTGTAGTTCATAATTCCTTCAAACTATTTTATATGTCTACCCACTTTCGAGAAATTTTGCAGACGAAAAAAAAAGTTTGGATAACTTTTGGACCACTCTGTCTTTCAAGTACCTAAGGATCCATTTATTGTAACAGAGTTATTAGGATAACTGGCCTACTTAGGTGTAGATACGACTTGTTGCACTCAAAATGAATTTCCGTGTCGTGCAACAAAGTACTAAATGGTTTAGATAGACTTTGTGCACGGACACGGGAAACTCATGTGTAGTTACGCCCATTTTAATAACCAATTACTTTTAATTAATCGACTTAAGTGGGAAATGAAATATTTAAAGCTATTTAAAAAATACATTGTATCGTGTGTAAAATTGAGTTTAATTTGAAAAGTTCACACAAGAATGAAACACAAAAATTCGCTTTCTGTAAAATCATGAAAATGTAGATAGACTTTGTTGCACTCATCATGGCGATTTGTCTCTTGATTGGTTCTATTACATTGTTAGTGACAAAAGTCAGATGTAGGTCGCATGCGTAAAAAAGGCCAGAGGCAAATGTTAACCTATGTCGGATATTCCTTGAACATAACACATAAAAGGCAGTAGAAACATCAACAGAAATCGATGGGGCTCTACATCAGTGCCTAGGGTCCACAAAGAATGATTCTGAATAGAAAAACAGTGTTCAGTTCCGTTTCTATTCCTGGTCTTGGAGTATCTCGCCAGGCAGTATTACATGTCTGTAAGATGTGAATGGGAGCTGGAGAGTTAGAAGCGGGTCAACAGAAAGGTCGGCGAGAGCACCGTCTCTGTTTTGGCGAGTTGGTGTGATTCCTTGACATTGTATGACGGCAGGGCTGGGGTCCAGCAGGGCCTTATTTAATAGTTTGTGCGTGTGGTGTTCTCATACTAAATCTAGCGGGTGTCTTATCACGAGTTTGTGCCGTGTGGGTTAATCTCCGATTACTGATGTGCAATACCTGAAAGCATGTAGAAATTCAGATGGAGTAGAACGGAGGCAACCAGTAATGATTCTCAAGGTCTGTGAATACTCTGTCAGCTCTTGTGTGAGGAGCTGTTGCAACATGCTGGGGCGGCATATGAAGCAGTGGTGTAGAGTCGTTGTGCTGGCACCCATGAAGGACCAGCAAGTCGGCACAGGAGGTATTCCTCGAAGATACCTTGCGATACGGACTCGAGGGGCCGTCGGTAAGATGTTGCCGGTCAAGCTTCACTCTCAGGGAGGTTGGTGTAGGATGGGATGCAGAGGCGCTCCATTGAGGTAGATTTGAAGCTGGCCATGAGCCTCTTTGGTGTTGAGTGGGAAGGCAGTCGGTGGTCTTGGCTTCGTCAGCTTGAGTCTCCAGTCTTGAGATATGCTGCAATTGTCGGCCATATCTGCAGAAGTGTAATTTCTACTTTGTCCTGTGCTGTCTTTTTTTCCAATGGAGAAGGGCCTGTATCGTCGGCGTAGCCATGTATTGTCTAGATGTTGTTGAGGTAAACGCTGACATACAAGTTGAACAGTATAGGAGCCAGTAAAGATCCTGTGGTACTCGTCCTTAGGTACGACGCAGCGACTACTCTGCCCATCACTGGTCTTGAGAATAAAGCTCCGGTTTGCGAGCATGTTAATATGAATTGTACAAAGTGACGATCCGGGAATGGCCCTGAGAAGCTTGAGTTCAGGCCCTGGTTCCACACGGTGTCATATATGCTGCAGTGAGGTCCACCAAAATGACGCCTGCCTTACGGCGATTTTCAAAGCTAGTTTCCTCATAGCATTGTGAGTTTGAAAATCTGTCGTGGAACAGTGCCCGGCCAAGGCGAAATCTGCGTGGTCGTCAGGCAGATGGGTTCGCCGACGGCTCCAGCGGGCCCGGCTCATCCTCTCAGTATTTCGAAGGAGAACACAGTAGTTGATATTGGCGGTATTCCTTAGGGGGGTGTAAACAGGACTTGTTCGGTTTGGGTTGGGGAGGTGCGATGATGAGCCCTACTCCATATCGTGGGCAAGGATGGTGGTAGGCCAACATGTGTAGAACGCCTGGAGCCAAAATCTAGACATCGTTAGCCCGCATTGCATCAGGAACGCTGCTGGATGTTGATCAGGCCCATGGGCCTTTCCACTTTTTAGTTGGCGGATAGCAGAGGTAAGCTCATCTCGTGAGAAGGATGTTGAAGTGACCCGTCACGCCGGGGGCTCGATAAAGTGTGGTGATCTCTTTTTTTTGACAGAGCGAGGTGATCCTTAATCACTGTTCTTGAAACGATAAGTTGCGAGGAGTGCTCAGCAATTGACGTGACAGTCATGGACATTTACGATGGTTTGAAGGAAATCCTGCTTGTGAGGCGGGTTATGTCTTCCAGGCTTCCTGCTGGAGTGAGTGAAGTCGATGCCTTGGGGGGGAACTCCTAAAAAATCCTCCTCCAGCGCTCGCAGCGTTTCCTGTCCAAGCAGTTTGTCAGATCTGAAGCCTTTGATGATACTTCTTCCGGTCAGATTCAGGAAATCATGGCTAAGGGTATCACATTCCTCATCCCAGGATGGGCTATAACTGCGACAGCAGCCATGTGGGATGGTATTCTTTGCTATATAATAAAAGAGTTTACACAGTGGCTTTGCTAAGATTGGTCCAGGTTGGAGGAGGTGTTGTCGAGGTTGAGCACTTCTGAATCCACCAGGTTCTTGAACTGTTCCCAGTCTGCCGTGCGGAAGCGAAGTTCAACCTTTTCAGGGCTTCGTTGTTGGGACAGGCTTAGCAAGCTCTCCTGAGCGATCAGTGTTGGTCTATGTTGGGACTTCGGATGCGGCTAGAACAGTACGGTGAATGAAGATAGTTTCCATGTTTGCAAAAGCAAGGTCAGGATTTGTAGACGTATTCCACATGGCAGAGTAGAAACTGTTAATTGGGTCGTTGCCAAAGTGTTACACCCGGATTTTTTGAAGGCCCCGTTTTCCTCTGGGGTCGCTCCATAGGGTGCGGTATTCCTGTAACCCAGGTAATGCTATGACTGATAAAGTCGCCAGCGTAAAAGCAAGGGTACATATGGTGCATAAATTGGTGAGAGTTGAGTGAGCCGATGGTTAGGTGGCTGTAGAATTCGGTGTGACATGACCGGTAATTGGGTCGTTGCCCATTTCAAGGTGGAGAGTCTGCAGGTGAGGGTTGCAATTGTTTCCATTGGGCTGAGGTACTAGCAAGGTGGGTGGCAATCCCGGGGGAGCGCTTCCGGTTTTGGTGTGCAGGATAGGGTGTAGCCGCAAATGCCCTAATGAGGGCATGTGTAACAAGACTGGCATCCGATAGTGTTCTCTGACGGGGCCGGCCTTAAAATACAGTGGGATAATTAAAAAAAGGACAACAGTGAGTTAAAAAGGGAAAGTGAATTAAAAAGCCAACATATGTTAGCGTAGCCTCAGTTGATTATCATTCGCCTTGAAAAGACGTTACCGGGGTTTCACCACGAGGAGGTTGCTAATTATAAGGTTGTATAATTGCTAATTTTTATACTTTTAGTAGAGTAGCTAATACGTGAATCAAAAACAATTGTGCAAGGATTAAAGATGATCTTGACCTAATGCAATCACTAATCAGATTTGTTGTTTTTTATAAAACACATCTAATATACTTCCCAATGTTGAAAAAATGAAAGAAATTGATTACTAATAAGGCCGATATGACCAAATGTGTAAGCACACCCTTTTTCGCAATTCCTATGGGATTTACACCATAAGCTTGTGTTGGTGATAATGTACACTATCAATACATGATGCCTTGTAACTTATGCTTACATTTTTCTGAATATACGGATGAATCAAGGAATCTATTTTACCAATGTGCCAACTGATATGACGAATCCAAAACCACATTTCTGGGACAATGTGCACAATTTTTTGATTCACGTAGTATCTACTCTACTAAAAGTAAATTATCAATTTAACAACCTTATAAGTAGCAAACCTTCATATGAAGGGCTTCGATGAGCTGAGTTATTCACATAAGATTAGTAGGGCTGCAGATGTGCAGAGGGAGCGGAAAAGTCGCATGTTAAGCGAAAAACAAGTACAAGTTAAATATTTTTGGAGGACATGTTTGATTTTTTGGTTCAATTTAAGGTCTCAGTATTGAGGCTTCTCACCATCATTTTACAAGATTTTACCAAATATTTCAGTACAGCTCATTAACATTAATTGACATTAATAAATTAATTGTTTACCGAGAGTTAGATTATTGCCATAAATCCAAAATCAAAAATTTACAGGAACTCGGGTTTTCTGAATTCGAGCTCACAAAGTGTGTTTTGCAGTATTGTCCAATAATAATTTCATAATTATCTCATTCGCATTGCTTATTTTATCTTAAAAAAATGGGGTTTCCAAAAGAATGACACATTTTCGTTGCTGTTTAACAATAACATCTTCCAACCAAGTGTAATTTGGGAATAGTATATTTAATAAGTATTGTTTTCACACCAACAGTGCAAAATCAGATTGCAGAACGAGCTTAATATTCACGCCGGGTATTCACGTTATGCCAAATAAGCTGTTGTTTACACAATAAACATAAAGTATTCTCACGTGGATAGTTCAATTCGGGGTGGGGTTACCTCGCCCATTGTCATTCAATATACAATGGAAAGGGGGGGTGGGGGGTGGGGTCCTACTTTTTTGCCCAATTTCGATTGCAATTGCGAGACTTGCTTACTTTACAGTAAATCGAGCATAAAATTTGAAACGGAATGTCATATTACCTAAAAAAAAAGCAACTGAACGCTGCATTTCCTATTCATACTAGGAATCTCAATTGTAATATACTCGATTCATTGATCATCGGATCCAGAATCTCGTATTCCAGTTGCTGTCTACACGGGCAACGGCCAAACTTGATCCGATCTGCAACGCGTACATGGTGTGTACACGCTTGGTTACTGTCGCTGCACTTTAAAGCGCGTACTTTGAGCTTACGCGTAAAGATACCTCGATTCACCCAAGGTTACGCGTAGCATTTTTACACTTTTACGCTTTCGAAAGGGCGCTGGACTTCGCACTCACGCCGTGTAGATTTCTTAAACGGTTTCAGTGAATCTGGATTACGGTGATGCGCATCGGCTGGATCTGCGCTCCGTGTATGTAGATTGCCCCCATTTTCTTTCAATTTGAAAAATTAGGACCCCGTCCAGCTCGAAGAACGAAGTAGTGCCGCGGCGTATACATTGCAACGACTTTCAGCGCGCGTAGGCAACGCAAAGCGCACTACCAACGAAAAAGGCGCGGCACTGGTTAACGCACGGAGTTTACTTCCGACAAAGACAAATAGTGAGGAGATAATGTGCATGAATTGTGCACTGCGTGATAAAAGCATGAAATTGGCAAACCGTTTGGGCATGTTCTAAGAAGGATTTTTTTGCTATAGGGCATCGCAGCAGATTTGTTTGTGTAACAAAAATGGCGGCCATTTTCCAAAATGGCTGCCATTTCGGGTATTTTAGCTATTTGATGACTAATGGTTTTGTTTGTTCTTTTGGGCTACAAAACATTATCTGTAGCCAGAGCAAAGCCTAATATAGAAATTTATTATGGGTAACTATTCTGAACAGAAATGGTGGCCATTTTCCAAAATGGTTC
>JAMKCH010010117.1:0-28408 GCA_023653785.1 Ophioderma brevispina | reverse complement strand
CAGGCGGCCCGTCGCTTAGAGTTGTAGCATTCCCTTGATGAGGTCATGAAGCTCTGGCGAGTTAGACACGGTGATGCCTCAGCCAAACCCCAGATGAATGGCTCCTACTGAAGTGTGGCAACTCCTGACTGCGTGGTTTGAATCCATCTTCGGAACACCTGCATCCGGAAGTCCGCCACCTCTTTTAGAGTTGCTCGCAGAGCGTCCACTTGGTGATCCTCCACCAGTTCCGGACTTGCCAGTCTGGAATTAAGTCTTCCTTTGTAGGCTCCTTGCCTCTCCCGCCTGACGGGTAGCTTGGAGCGAAAGGCCTGCTGCTCTGTAGGGACTGGATGAAATTGGCCAGCAGTCAGGTTGATCGCCTTCAGATTTCTCATCGGAAGGAGACCCCCCCGGAGTCTTGATCAGGTCCTCATCATGGAAGAGGTCACCGGGTTGGCGTACAGAAGCGACAGGGAGTCTTGGAAACCACGGTTGCCGAGTCCAATTCGGGCACGCCAGAATCATGCGGCAGTTGTTGTCCTGGTGAACTTGAGAGAAATCGAGGACTAGGGCGATCGGAGGGAAAGGAGTATACTGTGACTCCGTCCCAATCCATTGTCATGGCGTCCTGTTGAAGGGCCGCTGGGTCCATGGCCCACGAGCAGTAGTCGGGAGCTGGGGCGTTGAGTGAGGGCGGTTGCGAACCAGGTCCACGTGCGGGTGTTTCCGCCTGTTGAAAACTATTCTGCATATATTGGGGTTGAGTGCCACCACCGACGACCCCCCGGACTCTCGATGGCCCCGGCTTATGGATGTCTTCCTCGATAGGGATCTGCCAGGGTGTGTTGTCTTCCCCGGAGGTGAACGGACTGTCAAGGGTGCTCCGATGACGGAGACACCACTCCAGGACTTTGACTGTCTGTAGTGCAAGGTGCGACTAATCCTGGTTCCTCCCTTCTTGTTTATGTGGGAGACACCGCATGTTGCCGCACTGGACTAGGACGTGACCTCCCTTGACTAATGAGAGTCCTGTCTCGGGCGCCAATGAACTCCCACAGCTCCACCGTGTTGATGTGATGCTTGGCCATCTTCCTTGTCCAAGTCCCGGAGAGGCGAATGTCTCCTACGTGGGCTCCCCACATCCGCTCTTTGACGCTTCCGTCGTGAGAGAAAACATATGAGGATTTTTACAGTAACATTTTTGAGACAATTCATACTAATGGATAAACTTCCCAACTTAATTGTCACTATATTTGCTATAGGTGTGTGAACAAAGTAAGTTATCATGTAAAGCATTATACAAACAAATAATGTTTTTCATTTGTAAGTTGAAATCAGTACATTTTCTTTGGACAAGCTTACAACAATTACTGAACTCTTGATAATTTAACTGTATCTTTATCCTATGACTTTAGATTCCTATTTTAATCTTTATAAAACAGTATTAAAAAATAGTATAATATTACCAATTATGTTACATCTTCGTTAGGTCTTGATGTTCCCTGTCCTTACGTCAGCTTGATTTTATTCAAGTGAGCATAACTTTGGAGTCAGACTGTTTAAAGAGACCATAATACAGTTTAAATTTCTTTGTTTTTTCCTACATTGATTTGTTATTATACCCAAATGTGTCGTTCAAATTGTTTCAAACTGATGTTTAAAACTAAAGCCTATGTGAAGTATCATTACAACATTTCAACAGGTAAATTAGCAAATCAAATTTTCAGTCCATAATCACAATTTTCAATTATTCCTGTTGCTAACAATTATTTAACATACCCTAGACTGCCCCCTTAACGCGTAGCACAGCTTTAATTTTTCTAATTAAAAAGTGAGAGCATTGGATTTATCCTTCACAACTGTTTTGTAACATGTTTTAAATGACTTTTGTGCTTACTTAAACATGTTTCTAATCATTCGTTCAAATATACATTATGAGTGAGAAAATGACCTTAAATGCTTCTGGAATGTTTTATTTCTTTTTTTTTACTACATTAATTTGTTAATTATGCTATAATATAGCCCATAACAAATAGAGTGAATCAGAAAATCCAATTTTCGGACCAAAACACTATGTAAATGGTTCAGATGATATAGCAATCATTGTACATATCCTATATTGCCCCTTTAAGTTTAACACTAGTTAACTGTAATTTCCTACTTTAAAAGTAAACACATTCACTTTGGTCAAACAGGAACTGTGTTACTGTGTTTTTTATGCTTTTTTTGCTTACTTTTTAACATGTACAATCATTAGTTTGAAATAAACAATACTTGATAAAACTGACCTTAAATACGCTGGCATGCTTTTATTTCTTGTTTTTACTACTTAATTAGTTAATTATACTAAAATTTTGCCCATATATGGTTAAACAACAACTGACTTTCATCTAAACTGTGGCATGTCTTCCTAGTTACCAATACGAGTGCATCAAAAATCCAATTTTCGGTCAATTTTCGGAACAAAATCACTCTATGAATGTTCATAGCCGATGATATGCAATCATTTGTAACATATCCTAGATGGCCCTTAAGTTATCATACTGTAATTTCTACTTAAAAGTAAAGCATTCACCCTTTAGGGGTTCAAACAGAACTGTGGTAATGTGTTTTTGATGCTTTGTGCTTACTTAAACATGTTATGTGCATCATAAGTTTCAATAACAATATATGGAGCACATGACTTAAAGCTATGGAATCTTTATTTTCTTTATTTTACTTAGATTAATTTTGTCTTTCAGACGTATATATAGTCCAAATTACTTAAAAGTGCTAATTTTTCCTGATAAAGCTTGTTTTGAGATATCAATACATCAAAATCTCTCAAAAATCAATATTTTTTGGGCCAAAATCATCTTTTTTGGCCCAAAAGGTCAAAAAAATAAATTTGTTTTTTGGCAACAACTCTTAGGAGAAACTTACCATAATTAGCATTATCTACATGGTTGCCAGCTGTACACAAAAGTGCCCACATAATTTTTTCCTGAACACTGTGATACTTGGCTGGCTGTCTGAACATTGATAAGGATCACTCGCTCTGTCAAAAAAAGCGATCACCAAACTGCTTCCAGGTTCAACATCCTTCGGCACTAGATGGAGCTTAGCTTCCTGCTACAGCCAACAAGAGTGGAAAGCCCAGGGCCTGATAACCTATACCAGTGGATTTCCTGATGCAATGCGGCCACGATGTCTAGATTTAGCTCAGGAGTTCTACACATGTTGCCTTCCCAACCAGTCCCTACCCAAGAACTGGAGGAGAGCTACCATCATCGCACTATTCCCAAACCAACAAGCCCTTTCGACAACCCTAAAAGAACTACCTACCACCGCCATTCACTACTGTGGTGTCTCCATTAACACCTGAGAGGATTACCTGGCCCTGCTGAGCCCGTCGACGATCCCCATGCCTGACGACAAGCATGATTTCGCCGGGGCCGGAGCCTGTCCATCAGGATTGTAAAACTCACGAATGATATTGAGGAAAGCTTTTGAAAAGCGCCGTATGCGGCGTCATCTTGTGGACCTTACTGCAGCATACAACCCGTCTGGCATCCATGCCTGACACTCAAGCTTCTCATGAGACCTTCCGATCACACCTTGTAGCATTTCATAATGTCCATGCTTGCAAACCGTAGCTTTATTCTCAAGACCAGTGCTGGGCAGAGTAGTCGTCTTGCGTCGTCCGAGGAACGGAAAGTACCAACAAGGATCTGGAATGGCTCCTATGCTGTTGTTCAACTTGTATATCAGCGATTTTCCTCAAGCAACATCTAGAAAATATGCCTACGCCGACGATCTTGCCTGCCCTCCATCCACTCGACCAGCAGCTGGAAGCTTGGACAGAAGTAGGAAGCACACTTACTACAGATACTGCCCTACTTGCAGCATATCTCAATACATGGAGATTGAAGCTGAGCAAGCAAGACCACCGCTACTGCCTTCCACCTCACACCAAAGAGGCTATCGCCAGCTTCAAATCAACCTCAATGGAGCGCCTTCTGCCATAAATCCTACACCAACTACTTGGGAGTGAACTTGACACGCAGCTTACTTACCGGCGCGGCAGCACCTCAAGTCCACATGCGCCAAGGTATCTTTCGAGTAATAACCTCCTGTGCAGACTTGCTGGCTCTTCATGGGATAGTGCCAGCCCAACGACCAAACGCACCACTGCCTTGGGTCGTTCTACAGCACTGCTGAATATGCCGCCACACCCCCAGCATGGTGCAACAATTCTCACACAAAGAAGCTGGACACAGTACTCAACAAGACCTTTAGAACCACATCACTGGCTGCGCCGTCCTACTCCATCTGAACTTCTGCCAGCGCTTTCAGGCATTTCACCGGCAGTACTATCGGAGAGAAATACCACACGCAATAACCATAAACTAAGTGAACACGGCCCTGCTGGACAACTAGCACCTGCTGCATAAACACGTCAAGATCACACCAACCGGTAGACAGAGACTGCGCTCTCGCCGACCTTTCTGCCGACACCCTGCCTAAACTCTCCATATCACATCCCCCTTCAACATCTTACAGACAATGGAGTACTGCCGGCTAGATACCACAAGACCTATCAACTCTCTATTACACCTTAGACAGAACTACCACCTGCAAAAAAGCAGTCCCCCACGCAAGAATGGTCACCTTAAGGTGCAACGAGAGATTGTTAGAATAACAGTGTCCCGAAAAAATGTGAAAATGTCTGATTTTGGCACTGGTGTAAGCTTCCCATCAAAACTAGCCCTCACCTTAAAGGATTAAGCTGAGAAATGTTCTTTTGGTACAAAAAAATTGGAGAATTTGCTAATTTCGTATAGGAGCAAATACGAAATTCAGCCTATGTTTTTGCATTGAAATAAAAGCAAATCAAATCCAGCCTTTTCTCTCTCTTTAAGACATTTCTGGTATCAAAAAACAAGGTAAACATCTATTAGTGGTTAATCTATAAAATATACAAACCATTACTAGTATTGACACAATATTTGGGTGCCTCAAATCTCTCGTTGCACCTTTAAATTAAAACCGGATTCGCACTGAAGTCGGTCGCTTCAATAGCATATGCACCGATGGGAGCTGCAGCCATCGCAGCCTGCCAATGTGGCTCGACTCCATCACAGACTGCGGGATCATATTCTCATTGAGTGCCCTACCTTTTCGTCCACCGGTGGACACAGATTTCGAAATATTATTTTTTTAATGTGTCAATAACGAAATAGGCAACTAGAAATAAAGATAGTACCCTAAATTGCACAATTCCGAAATTGTGAGAGTGATCGGATTTTCCCCGTTTATGAAAAACTGAATGTCTGACACAATGTAACCAATTTATGTGTAGTATTACAAAGTCCAATCGATATAAAACAAATGTGTATAACCAAATTCCGAATCCGGAATTTTATAACAAGTTTTTAATTTTCCTATATGAGAATTCGATTTAAGGCTTTACAATTATCAACAAACAGTGACAATTAGCATATGGAGCAGCATTATGTACATGCAAAAACACAATTTTTTTTTTTAAATTGAGGGCGCCCTCCTCATGAATCTCTGAGTCAGCCTTTAATGTTTCTTAATATACCCTGTAAAGCATTACTTCCCATTTCAGTCTGCTCTTTTGTCTACTACATATTGAAACACATAACCAATAGTCATTCGCCATTGGCAGTTCTCGTGTTGATTTTAGTTCCCCGTCTCATCCAAATGTCACAAACACTCCAGATAAGACTATCCGGTAATTAAATTAATATTTTGAGGTTTTACTTCCGTCAGTATTTATTTCAAACCATTACCATAAGTCAAAGTCAACAACTCCATAAATTAACAACAACAACAGACAAAACCAAACAATAAGTTACTTCTGGCTTAATGATTCAGGGAATCAACCAATGATGGGTATGACTTTTTTTTTGTTATGTCCTCTCACATGGCACATTATACAAAGACATTCCCTATTTGGTGGAGCCATTGGCCAAGAAATTCAACCATCTAATATTGTTCATGATTTAACTAGATAAAAACCATCAAACATTATAACCTAAAAAACCTTATTTTAAATTTCTAGCAATATTTTCTTATTCCAAACGGTCAGAGTTAGTCTACCATTGAAGGGTTATTTTTGACTTTTTATGTAATATGAACTGTTTTACATGAACACCACTGATGAAAGGTTCTCTAATCCACATCCGAAACCACGCCCAATTTTTCAAAATGCCGCCTATTTTTTTGTACAGTAAGTTGGTAATGACCCTACCTGGAAATGTTTAAGCTCAACGTTCTTTTTTGTCACAAATAAATTTGTTTACAATTAGACACTACATATAGGATCCCCTATTCTTATTTAACGCTGCGGACACTCGAACACTCCCTCCAATATATAGCACTATACACATTTATGCTTATCCATTAGCAGTTCTGTTGTTTCACTCAAGGAGATGAGATGGTGCCATTCATCATAATGGATAGACAAAAATTTCAAGTTTCCAGTGGCGCCGTTAGATTATCCAATTACAAAATCCACTCTTCAGTTTTTTGTACTTGGCAATTACCAACACTTCTGCATTAATCTCAATTTTTTTAAAAATTGGAACGCTCTTCAAAAAAAATATTGCCGTTATTTACATGGCAATTTGGATGCATAAATACATGTACACATACTGTTTTCACCAACCTCTCACTCACCTGTGGTATGCAATTTTATCTCAAGTTATTCTTGAGGTAGTCCCTGATTAAGTGTCTTCCAAACACCTTAAAATTAGTTTGTCATACACACTTAATCCACACACACACACATTATTAATTGCAAAAATATTGATATACAGAATGTATCCACTTTTGTGCAATGGAAAGACAACATATAGTGACATGTAGCGTAACAACCCTAAAATTGATTTTTACTGATAATTCAATATGAACAAATCCAAACAATGTTAAAAATATATATATACATGCAATGAAACATCTTGTCTGTAAATGAATAGAACTGCTTGATCATCGTTGCTGTGTTTGCTACCTACCCGTACAACTTAGAATGTGACGGTATGACAGATTATGACAAGCTGAAAACAAACATTTGGTTAAAGGTTCACTTTGACAACTGGCCCTATCCTAGGCCTGTCACTCACTCCAAGAAGGTGCAATTTCCTCTTTAACACTTTCCCCGGACTTCGCTTCAGCGGTTCCACTGTTTTAGGCCAGTCAAGTTGAACCATTACTCAAAACTAGCGAGACATAACAATTCTAACCACAGACTGCCCTAGATTTTCTAGCCAGAGTGTCTCGCCTCGAGGCCATTTATCAATGAAACTGCAACCCGATATCAGCTTGTGTGCTCACACGTTTGCCGACGGGAGGTCGGTAATTGCCAATCTTTATCCCTAAAGTCCCTGGTGTGTGAGGCCCATGCATGTGCCTAGCACGGGTCCAGGGAAAGGGTTAAAAGTAGCACCCAGTTCCCAGTTACACAGGTCTTATAGAGATCCATACATACAAATGTACTGCACACAATGCTCACCCGCTTTATCTTGCTGAATTATTCCATCTAAAAAGAAATGGCTAAGAAATTAAAAATGCATGTGACAAGCTTTCATTAGAAACCTGTTTGTTGGCATCAAAGGGGTAGCCAGATGGGCATGTGCCCCCGACCGTAATGTCTTGTTGGTACATCCACAATTCCATGCCCCCCCCCCACCCTGTCAACAAAATCCTGGCTACGTCACTGGGTGGCATAACACATACATACAATCTTATCACTTTAAAGGAAAACTAATTAAATTACAAATTTTAAAATGAAAATTTTGTGTAACTACATTTAAATTGAAGTTCTACAATTTCAAGAGAACCTTTTAAAGATGTAAAACAAGCCAGATTTTATTTCCAAAATAAGGTCAATTGACTGAACTTTCTCCTTTTCAAATAACAGATACAGATATTTCTCATACTTTCAAAATTTTACAAAAAGCTGCTCCATTCTCAACTCCCCCCCCCAACTCAAGCATTTTGAAGACCCACATAAACTGCTCTGGTTGCTCCACTTGACATGACAGTAAACAGCGTTTTCTCCCAACTTTGGTAGCCTCCAGCACCATGATATGCAAATACTTTTTCTCAAAACACATACATGAAAATCCCTAACAGAAAACCCCAAACCATGGCATGCAAATTCTTTAAACTCCTTCTTTTGTCATGGAAGATCTATCAAAGTACTCTATGGTATAAAATATTCTATACATATATAGGTTGTATAAAAATGCAGTAATGACCTTTTTGTTGGTAACAGGTAGACTTTGGAAACTTTGGAAATCCTTCATCTCAAAAATGCCAATGCTTCAAACTAATAATAGGGCAGCAGACAGGAGAAAAGTACTTTTTGTAATGTGATTTTTTTAAACTTCACAAATATTTGACTATACCTGAATAAAAATGACACACTGCACATTGCAGTACTATAAATATCCAACTTGTAACAGATTTGTCATCAACATATCTAAAATATCATTGTCTTTCTCTAAGTACAGTACAATTTGATTAAGAAAGAGTTCAACAGCTTTACAGAAGACATATTGCAGTAGCATAAATTATGAGTACTAGTTCAAAACACACTGCACCATATACTGCATTTTTAGTTACACATTGCAGTTTTAGCATCTTGCACTTCAATCAGATACATTGGCACAATTATTGACTGATGCACTGGTAAGATGGGACACATACATGACAAGATGTAGGTACCAAAATGGTGTTCAAGAAAATAAACCTACCTAATAAAGAAATCAAATTTGTTCAAATTTGAAATAAGCTATGCATGTTATCCTTTAACAAGTAGGCCAGTATTTGCACCTAACCTGTGTCCCCTGCCTTGGAATGGAATATATGACAAGTGGACAAAGTTCTACGTGCAACAAATTCCGTTTTATTTTTGGCCTAGGGGTTGTATGTTTTGTTAGTGTTAGGCCATAAATAAAAATAATTTGTTTCCTGTACAATTTAGACAATTTTGTGCAAGGATATGTCATATGCACACAAACCAACCGACAGATGCACACATATGTACAGAGCTCGTTTCATAGTCCCCGTATATTTCAAATATTCCTAAACATTTGTAGGTGTTGCAAACAATTACAGCATATTGTAAGGCAAGAGATTAATAATTTTTGTTGTTGTTGCCAATGACCAAGTTTTGTTTTGTTTCTACATGGAGATTTTTACTATAATATAACTCCATGAGTTTACTGTAATAAACTTATGCTAATTACGGGGCTAATTAGTAACATTAATGTAACAAAATATGTTGCAAATGTAATTACTGTTTCAATACCAAAATGTGTTAAAAGAATATAAATGCTAAGAAGCAAATCTGCATAATGAATATTGAAGAACCTCTAGTTCCCTGCATTCAAGATAAGGAGTCATAAATTTGATTGGTCAGAAAATGTCTATGAACAGCATTGAACTAAATACACCAAAGCACTGTGGAAACACATTTCTGACATTAATTTGAGTTCCAACCAACCTAGTCAAAAAATGTACAACACTGGCATCAGGAAAGCTGGCATAAAATCTGTCAATTTGGCACAAGTTTATCAGTATCAGTGACACCTCAAAATTTTAAACTAGGGTATAACAGCTAGTCTTAATGGTAACATTTCATAACTACAGAGAAAAAAGAGTGTTTTTGTGACTTGATAAATTAATGAATTAAAATTTAAATATACAAACTGCATTTTTGTTGCTATATTGACCTTTGCACTTCTACAACACTCAGCCTTTTTAAAGAGAAACAAACTTTTCGATAAGGTGGCTTCAAACGCATTTGAAGTACCCAAGTGACCTTCAAATAATTAACTACCTGGATTATATTTTCTTCAACTTGTACAAATTACGTAATAATGCCATATACGTGACATCTACACTTGTATGCAAAACGTGGATTCTTTGGTTTGATTCCAAGTATATGCATACACCATGTGAATAGCATCTAAACCTGCATATGCCTACTACCGCAGATGCCCCTCCCTCAACTATCGGGCCATCTGCTGTTATCTGGGTGTGACTGGGTCATGGTTTGAGCAACATACAAAGGTGTACCCTCTGTAATATTTATGTGCGCCCAGCCTCTCTGGGTAAGATTGCCAAAATTTTACCCCAAAATGGGGGGTCTTTGGGTGACTTAAAATTTACTACAAATATGGAGTCATTGTACAACAATGATGCAGAAAATGGGGTTCTTATCAGCCATACATATGCATCACCTCCAAAATGGGAGTGCCCCCTCCGTCTTTACATAATGGCTTTTCTTGAAACCCTTTGTTTAAATTCAAATCTCCTTATACAAAGTCATCTACCTTGGAATTACCTTTTCATCTACCTCCTGACAAGCTACAGACAATTTTAGGCAGTGATGAGACTTATTTGCATGCATCTCAGAAATGTTTGCCACACTTATTTTTACTCAACCTGATTTAAACCCTTGGATGTGACCTCATTCAATCTGGGGTCATGGATCACAATGAAGCCAAATAAATTACACTTGAAAATAAGATGGCATGAATCCTATATGAAGTGAAATTGCTACTATTCCAAGGATTGCACAAAATGTCATTGCCTATTTCCAGTGTATTCAAGGCTTTTGTAGAATTTTTAAATAATGCTCACACTGATTCCAACACTGTGACCGTTACATTCCATCTGATCATCTGACCCTCCTCTGAATGTATCAGATTTACTTAAGGATTCAAACATGTTACAGAGTGGTTCATCACAAATTAACAATGATGCATCCATGCGTCTGCATATTTTTATCCCGCAAGGGCAGCGAGTGGTATAAAAATATGTGGATGCATCGGATGCAGATAGTTGTTGATTTGTGATGAACCACTCTGTAACATGTTTGAATCCCTTTCAACAAAACATTTTTATGAAACTTATTAATATCGTGTATAGATAACATAATTATTCTCACCTCACACTACAATACTAAAATGTTCCCAGTTCGACGGAAATCTGTCCTCATAATATACTTTAGCAAAACAATAGTTTGGGCACGTTTGTTGCTTTGTAGTTTGCACCCAGTGCCCTTGCGCCTACTTCAGTGGCGTAACAGGCGGGGGGGGGGGGTTGGTTTCCCCCCCTGACGACTTTGGCCGGGAAAAAAATTGCAAAAGTCATGCTAAATCAGCCGGTTTTTAGCCCTCTGTCCGGGAAAAATTGGCCTTTTGACCCCCCTGAGAGGGAAAATTTCCCAAGACTGGGAAATTTGCCCCCTCAGAGCGGGTAGGCCCGTTACGCCACTGGCCTACTTAGACTTCTAAATGTGACGAAAAGGGAAAATTGAATTCCAAGTTTTCTTTAATTCTTTGACTTTTTCAGGTTTAGAAACCTTTCCCCAAATAGATGTGCATCAAGATATATATTTTAGGAACCCTCTCTATTTCCAATTATTGTAAAACAATTCAATTTTAGAGCAAGTTCTTTTTTTATACAAATTACCAATCTCCCATTTTCACAGCAAGCGAGTTTCACAGAATCCAGAAATTCATCTTTATACTTAATTAGCCAAATGCAAGAATTTTGATTTAACACTACTTGTTAACATTTTGCTAAAATCTTTCGGGTAAAATAAATGCTCATATACTAGTAGCATCCTTTTATTCAGCCTGTTAATGTAGCATCCGCCCCATATGCGCAAACCATAGCTGCCGTCAACTTTTCAACAGTTACTATTTTGATGCCTACGAGTGCTGACGCAAAAAAGGGATCAAACTGGTACTTTATGAACATTGGTCACTAATAACAAACTAAGTACTGAGGTATGGGCAGTAAATCAATCGTCGATAAGCACGAATGTGATGAGGGAAAGTAGGTTCTAGCTTGCTTTACAATAGATTTTATTTGAATGACTTGAAATATGAATTATTCTAATTGTTCAAGATTAGACTATTACACAAAGCTGCTGAATTCTACTCGAGTGCATATATTTCTTATATAAAGTTTCAATTCGCGGCAATTAAATTTTGCAAAAATAGGCGTCTTGTGAAATTTGTGAAATAATTGCCTGCAAATAACTTGTTTTACAATAATGTTGGCAAAATGCTGAATATGTGCAACTGGAGTCTAGCGTGACCATCAAACACACACAGAATCAGACCTCGAAATGTTTGTTCAGCAAATAGGTTCAAAATACTAGGCCAGGCCTCATTTTTTGACATTCATTTGTTACAAACTATATGTGTAAGGCATTATGGTACTTATGGCTACTATAATGTACTGCATAAAAATATGACCTGTTCCTGCAAAATGAACATAACTCAAAAGGAATTTTGGGAAAGGAACACTAATTTTTTAATCAAACCCAGGAGCAACCATAACATGTTTAAAGTTCAAACACTTTAAAGCTTATGATTTGGTTCCAAATTTGGTATATCAAAAAGTGACTTACATGAATTTATGCTCATCTTCCTAGGGAGAGGGCACAAATAATACCCTTGTTTGGAAGATGGGTTTTCTTTTGATTAAAAAAATACCAAAAATCATGTTTGATTTTGGGCATTTTTCTTTGATTCAAAATAAAAACCACACTCTCACCCTACCAAGTTTACAGTCCACAAATTGTTACATTTGTTGGTACAGTGGCACCCTCTCAATTCCCATGGCACAGTCCAATAGCTTTCACTCAACAGTGTATGGAACAAATACACCCCCTTGGTTTTAGGATGATTTATGATACCCAGAATATACATGGTCAGCTGCTGTTAACATGAGCCCATCCAAGACTACTGAACTGAGCCCTTGGTAGAGAGCATGCCTTACCTCATAGTGTGGACAATGAAATTTTCATCACAGATAGATATCCAGACACATATCCAGTAGGATAACCCAAGTTTCTGCTCCTGTGTGGCCCAAAGAGCACTGACACTTCCATAATTTGCTTTTCCCAACCCAAATTCCCCCTCCAGAGTAATTAGGTTTGATTAAAGTATGTCACTCAACACTTTTTAGGCTTTACATCACTTTAAGGTCACAAAACAGAAATTCAACATTGTGATACTGTAAAGAATTTTCAGCTGTAACTACTTAATAGTCGAGTTTAATAGTATCCATTGGTTACTGGTTCAACCCTAGGCTCATGCACCCGTTACCAATCATATGCCATAGGTTTTGTGTAGTGATCAATGTGATCAGTGGTTCCTTTATCAAAGCGTGAACCAGTTGCCCTTGCAATGGTCATATTGTTACGGCAGCGAATGTGAGCAAATCAAGGTTGGTATTAATTACGGCAAACGGGATACCACTTGCCCATTAATTAAAGGAGCTGCACAGAAGATGGACATTTCAGTTTCTTACATATGCTCTGGATGATCATGCAAGCAGCTGATTATTTTTTCGGCATCAAATCCTTTATAGCAGATTTTGTAAACAGCAGTGAAAAGTGGGAATCTGTAAAGAGATGAGAGATACAGGTAATTAATAATAACAACAATCATGAACTGTTGATTTGATTTTACTCAATTGGTTGGAATGAACTGATATTGAAGTTTACCTTTCCTACATTTTTCATTTAAATAACAATTTTCACAAAAATCCATGGAACCCAAATAATTGGGGACATACAATGTAAAACCTTTTTTTCAAAAGAGTGATATTTTGCAAAATTGTGTCATTTCTGGCATTGGAAGCTTTCCAAAAATGTACTTTTATAGGGTTAAATTCTATTGAATTTCTGAGGCCAGCGCTCATGACACATACACACACACATATACACCTATGTATACACTCGGACACATGCACATTCTACAAAAGTAATCCCTATATATCCCTGTAACCAGATGATATAAACAACAGCAAAAAAAAAAAAAAACAACAAACAAACAAACAAACATAAAAAACCACTTAAAAAATGTCAACTTTACCTGCTTTCCATATTCTTTTCCTTCAGCATCAAGTTGACTTCAAATGCAGTCTGAGGGCCTTGAAGCTTCTGACCATTAAGCATTTCTTTTTCTAGGTCTTCAATGGACTGTAATGTAAAAATAAAAAAAGATTACCCAATAAATTTGAAAGTGGGGTCATTCCGTGTCAAATCAACCAAATTTCTGAAAAGTTCCCAGGTGACCCTCTCTGATTTTCATGAAATTCTGTCAAAATGTTCTACAGTGACCAAAACAAACACATGCAAAAAAGTAAATTCATACTCCATAAGGTTTCCGAGATATGGCCTCTTGAAATTTGCTCTGAACACCCCTTATTGCCATCCCAGAGTTGCGAAAATGTGCGATTGTGATTTTTTACAGCTTCGAAAGCACATAATTTTAAAATGGTAACAGTTGTAAAGCTACAAATTAGTGTTCTAACTTATCTTTTGCCAAAGATTCAGAATCTGGCTTCAAATAAGAGATATCTCCCCTACTTTTCAAGTTATTTGCACCCAAAGTAGGCACTTTATTCAACCGCAAGTGATTTTGGAGATTTTTTGGGTCACCCTGTGCTCACATCTTGGGTCACATAAGTCTCAAATTGTTGATATGTCATCTATAAGTACATGTCTATTAGGAAAAGTAAATATAAGATAAATAAAAACACAAATGGGGGAATGGTGTGCATCTAAAATGGGATCCAGGTGAAAAAAGGTAAAAAACCCATCTGTCTTGTGAGTGGTTCCCCCTGTGCGCAGTTAAAACATTTTTTGAAATTTATAGCAGTTAAACATGTGAAATAGATCTATACAAAATTTCAGCTTTGGCACTCAATTCCTTCATTGTCAAATGGCTTGTGAAAGTTAGTCCATAGATTTACACAGTTAAGAACAGGGGTCAACGCACTTTTATAATTGGACACATTATTTTTTAACCGTGTAAGTCTATGATTGCCAACAGGAAGAAATGCATAAAATGCCATCTCCAGACTTTGGCATATCATGCTACATCACAGGGCTTCTGAAAACTTTTGCCATTGTACTTTTCTTGCAATTTGATTTTCAGAATTCATTTGTCATAATCATAGATTCTAAAAATTCTCAGGCTTTCGACATCTGATAATGATGTGGGTATTCAGGTACAGGGTCAACTAAGGCGGTCAGAAAAATTTAATTCACAGTAAAATGCATTTAAAACTGATGGTTAGTTGACATTTGGTATTCTAGTTTAAATTATTGTATGAAGTGCTTAAAATTCTTCTAAAAAAAGAGAATTTGAATAGGGTCAAACAGCTGTGAGGATTACCTAACCCTACACCTGACATTTGAACTCTAGCAAAGATCTACCTGTGCATACCTTCTTTGTTCTAACAAATGCTTCTGCCACCCTTCTGTTCCTGCCACCATAGCATGTTGTGATCAAGTCGGCCACACCACAGCTCTCCAAGAAAGTTGCTGTTTGTACATCTTTGAAAAAGGTTTTGGCAAACGCTACCATTTCCATGAGACCTAGCCTGATTATCGCTGCCTTTGTGTTGTCACCTAACCCGAGACCGTCGATTATGCCTGCACCAACAGCCACTATGTTCTGAAAGGAATGAATGTAAGTGTAACATGGAAGGATGGATACAGACCTTTATGCAAGGTTGCATAAAGGTCTGTATCCAAAGCATACTTCAATTTATAGATATGAAAGAAATCTACATACTCTTTATAATTTATACAGATATTAATCACGATGAAAGCTGGAAAAAATGCTGACCAACCTTGAGGGCTCCGCAGAGCTCTACTGCGGTTGCATCTTCTACAACCACAATGCGGAAATACTGGGCCTCAAATAGGTCCTTGAGTAGTCTGCCATGTTCTTTACTTCTGCAACCTATACATAAAATTAAATATACATTTAATAATATGTTGTTGAAAACTTCCTCACTTCTTTGTGGATCAATGAATCAAACACAAAATTACAGGAGCTGAATCAAAAACCTTGGTTCTACATTTTGTGCATCTCAAACATACACAGCTAGATTCTCACTAGTGTACCCCCACTACTTAATGAGCTACTCCATATCTACTCTCAGCTCTACCCCAAGCAATCCCTTGATCAATTATTGATGTGTATGTAAGCCACGGGGTGCACAGCAGCCATGTCTATATAGCAGTACTTTGACTATAACTGCCAGGTCCATGCAGCTATCATGTACACCAGGTCCAGGAAACTCCAAATCTGGGGGTGCTGAGTGCATACTCACAGGCTGAGTTCACAGATTTTTTACAGATTTTAGGGGGAAAAAAAGGAAGCAACAAAATCCCCCCCCCCCCATGGCCATACACATACCACTAACCCAACTGATGTTCGCAAATATTATCACTACCAATTAAAAAGGGCTGGGGAAAATGTCTTCATACTATGGAGGGTAAGATGTGTATTAAAGATACATGCTCCGATCACCTTTGGACCCCGGAAGTAATATCAATTTTGGTATTAGATAAAAGGCTGTATTTTTTTTATCAGCCTTCAAATCTATATCTTTCCATCAAAGAAATAAAAAAAAACTGCCATTTTAATGGTTAACCATCAATATTAGCAAAGTAGTGAATAGGACGTTGCAATACGCATTATCGCTTCTCTCATCAGAACTCCAAATTTGTTTCTCATGATACTTGGTGGTGAGCCTATGCAAGTGCCAGTCTCTTGTATTAAGTAGAAGAAATGTGTGGACATAAATCAAGCACCTTCAAACCAAATATGAACTTGCCAAATCATATCCCAATGATTTTAGCAAGCTTTTTTCTATTAATCCCATTAAAAACATTGCAGTGGTGGCACATGTTGTCAAATGACTTTTAAAAAGTATGGATTTCTTTAAACTTTGATCACAGCTGAGTAGGTTGCCACAGCTAAGTTGATTCTGAATCTTACCTATTGTTGTCTCGCAGAACTTCTCATCTGCTACTTCTGGTGCCAGGTTAGCTGCCAGTAAACGTGCAATCCAGACCAATAGATGCACTGATCATGTGTGAGATGAGTTCTAGACCCTTGTCCTTGATGTGTCACCCTAGAAATGATTGCAATTTAATCAAGAATTAATATGGTGCAGAATAAAGATGTCCCTGGAGGCTTACAATCCTATGAATACATCAGTCCCATGCTTTTAATCACCCCACCAAAAATTTAAACACACTCTGTGCCAATGACCAACTTTTCAGTAAGCTAGGGAATAAACTATATTTCTGATACCTCTCTTTAGCTTTTGGGATCTGTATGAGCAGTAAATGCCACATGCATAATCTAAAGTTACTGTTGCATAACATACCACTTACCAGGTCTATACTTTGAAAAAGCCCGTCTTTTACACGGATTTATAGATGGATTGGACTACCCAAGGTTTGCTTGTCTTAGTCCTGGGTCCAGTACTTTGGTTGCGAACGGATTCGCAAATAACTCACAACAAAGTCTGATCAGTTTCGTTTCGGCGATCTCTGATAGTCAGCTATTTCCCCCGAGTCATGATCGTTGATAGGAGTGCTCCCATTGACTATGCCAAAGGTGTATTCATTCATAAGGTTCAAGTAGGCTATGCTTGTCTCTCTCTAGATCATTGTTATTGTTTTTAATAACCAAATTTTGATGCACAGGCAAACAGTAGACTAGGTTCATTAGAAACAGAAAAACAAGTTTGTCCAGGAGGGACCAACTCATTTTGTTTAAAATTGGTGTTTTATGGCATTTTTAAAGGTTTTTTGCTCACTTGCGTGATTTTTTAAATTTTTCAGAAAAAAATGAAAATTCAGCCGCGAAGTCCCCGAACAAAAGAAAAAGTAGGTAAAAAATCTCGCATTTTCCCCATCAGCAATTTTTCTTAAAAAAAGCGGCATTTTGCATTGCATTTTTTGGAGACAACTTGTTTTTTGGCTTTATGTGGTATTCAGTGGCCAACTTAAGACTAAAAAGATATAATGTAGGAAGTTAATAGCTTCATATATGCTGTCTGACTGACCTGATCAAAGAGTGTAAAGCACACCCTCATTGAAAGAAATTGAATGGATTAATTACAATTTAAGCAAATATGCAATGAGCTCTTAATATGCAGTAATACGATGTTGAAAAAAAAATACTCACAAACTGGTCATGTGGTATCACCCTACCCCACCCAATTTGCAAGCCAAATCTTGGCAATGTCCCCAGGTACAGTAATTTCCTTAATTTCCTAATGAAATTTGCAAATGAGCTCTATATGGATTAATAGTTTAGTGTAGTTTTTTTTAAACAAACATACCACAAGAACTGGTCATATTGTACCAAAAAATCACCTACCAGTTTCAAGTGAATCCCAGCTGCAATGATGTGGTAGAATAGATTAATCACATTGCTTAAAGAAAACATCATTTTAATGCAGATAATGTGACACAAACTACATCACACCAGAAGCAGCAAGGAGTATTACAACAACTCCATGGAAGAGGTCCATGCTTGATCACCCGACCAGTGATAGACCCCAGGGGATCATCCTCAGGACATGGAGGACATCATCATGTGATAACTTATTGACTCTATAGCAAGCAAATAAAACAGACCATCATTATTCATGTGGAAACACAGTATAAGTCAAGGACAGAATTAGCTACTCATGCAATCACACATACTGAAGTTGGTCATCAGCATGATGGGAACTGTGAGTTGGCTGCACACATTCACCCCTGAGTGTTAATGCCAAACGTCACTGGTATATTTTTTTTTTACCTACTTACATGTATATGACTACGTTTCAAGTTCAGGGAGAAGATACACTGAAAACTTGGAAGAAAACCACATTGTTGGAGGCTGATTTTTCCATGGTCTAGCCAACAAAGGTGGTTTTCTCAATTAGCCACTAGTGTTCGCCTGCTTTCAGGATCCACTTTCCCCTTTACTCTCTGGCCTCCATGACCTTTGACCTAGGTCATTGACATTTAAACCTACCATGACATGGCAACTTGATATAGTTTTCTCGGTTGACCTATGACCTTAGTTTGGTGGCAATTGGAGTTGAAGGGAATGGTCCGATTAAGGAATGAAGTTTTCATCGTGATAGATTGCCTTCACTCCAGACCTCATCTTTAAATTTTTCGCCTGATCGAGAGCTAAAACAATGATTTTGTACCCCCATAAGTACGTTTAATCAATTAATTTGGTCGAAACCAAAGGGGCACATTTTTACTCATAAACGTTCCAACCAAACATCCTTTGGCTCTACAATTTCACAGGGTAAAGATGATAAAAATCTTAGCTTTTTTCTGCATAAAAAATGTTTGACCACTTCTGGTACTAACAATCTGGGGCTTCTGGGTGACGAGGCTATTAGCGATCGGGCCATGGACCTTTAAAGTGTTCACACGCAAGCAATTAGAACTAGAATTTCGCGGTTCTCGGCTTTCGCGCTCGCTATATTCAAAGAATATAAGCTGTGGGCCGCCCCATGACCTTTGACCCTGGCACGTGACCTTTGAACTCATCAACATATGAGGGATCGCATGGCGCACCTATGACAAAAGTTTGGTTCCAATTGAACTTCAAGTTTTCAATTTAGATCAATTTTACATTTTTAGCCCATTTTTCAACTTGACCTCAAATGACCTTTGACCTTTGACCTTTCAACATGACCTTTGACCTTTCAACATGACCTTTGACCTCATCAACATATGAGGGATCCCATTGTGCACCTATGACAGAAGTTTGGTTCCGATTGAAGTTAAACTTTTCAATTGAGGTCAATTTAAAAAAAAAATTAACAATTTGTGACACACACATACATCCACACACACAAACACACATACACACATACACACGCACAACGGATTGCTAAGTGGTCCTGCCAGCTATAGCTGGCGGCCCACAAAAAGTTAACTTTAACACACACACACAGGCGGACATACAAGATTTGGATTATGTGCCTCCTGCAAATCCTTGCAGGCAATACAATAATGCAAAGAATAAATTAACACCACAAATCCCCCTGCACATTATTCCATCAAAATTCTCAAACCACTGTGGTTGGTACTATAATTAAATTAGATCAGATTTTACTTTACCTATAAACCCCCAATTGAATTTAACAATTACCCGAATTAACCCTCACTTTGAGACCTGTAGATACATTTGACCCAAAATGTCTCATCTATTTTAGTCATCAAGGTCCTCACCCAAAGATTATATCATCAACTTTGGTTATCATTAAAGTCTGACCCTTCAATAATTAAGAGCTGTTTCCACATTACCACACTAACCAAAAATATACATGGCATAACCCACAGAATTATAAATACATAGTCACAAAACCTTTTCAGGTATAAAGCCAGGGATGAAATCATGAAATGAAGGCCAATTTAAAGGGGGAAAAACATCTTCATGATTTCCCTAGCTATTATATCCTTGTAATACTTGCGCCATATTTCATGCTTCTCATATATGATTTCTGCACTATTTTTGCATTTTTTGCCAAACTGAGGACTCAAAGTATTTAGATTGTGTTATTTTGGGTTGCTATTTACGTGAATTACGTCCATCATTTTTAATGTGTATAGTACGTAGCCTTTTTATAACTATGTTTTACTTAAATGCCATCAAATGCTCTTATCATAAAGTATTTAGATTGTGTTACTTTGAGGTGCTATTCAGGGTTCTCAAATGATTTTGGCTCGCGGGCCCATGCGGGCTGTATACCTTTCAAAATAGTCAGCTCCGGGCCAGGGATGCAACATATGTTGCTATTTTGAATGGTATATTTCAAAACTGTTCAAGGGCCAAACCACCACAGACTTCGCGGGCCGGTTGGCCCGCGGGCCGCCTGATGCCTGTTGAGAACCCCTGTGCTATTTTAATACATGAATTATGAACATTGTGTTTTTAATGGTAGTACATAGCCTTTTTATAACAACATTTTTTGCTTAAATGCATTTAATTATTTGAATAATGCCATCAAATGCTCTTATATATCAGCATTTGCCGTACAATGTGTGGCAACATAGCCATGTTCACAATAGTGTTCGTCAGTAATTCTGAAACAAAATTCTGGTATTAAACACATGCGTAAACCCGGAAGTTTGTGACAAACGCATGACAACGGAAATTGGGTACGCAATTCAACAGGATTGCATTGGTAACTGGCTAGTAAACTATACCTGTGAATGGTTAAGCTCGAAAATGTCTACGTGTCACAAACGAAGGAATTTTGTACTAGAATAATTATTATCGGGGATCCCCGATAATAATACAACGGCTGCTGGAAACGGCCTTCCAATGTGAAATAGCCGGGAAATAGCGCCATGTACGTGTCTATGCTCATCCATTAGTTGTTTTAATAGTCCATGCAAGCCAAGTTAGAGGTTATTTCTCGAGGTGGCACTATTTCATCATGGACGGACATAAACGTAGCATTTCCAGCTCTGCCGTTAAGTCCAATCTGGAATCCCAATTCTAATGACAAAATCGCTTATTTTGTGATAAATACCCATTTTTTAGCATTCTCGTGTGCAGGTATAGTTTCCTAGACAATTACCAACGTAACTGTGCAAAAATATCAAATTTTGAAAATTGGGGGCGCTCTTCAAAAAATGTGCTAATATTGCTTTAACTAGTGTTTTCTTCAAAGCATACTCTAGTTGAGAAGACACTGAACATACCAAGGTATATTTTGTAACGGGGGTAGGACACGACCTGCTCGATTTGGGCATACGTTAATTTGGGGAAACTGCTACGTGCATTTACTATGGCAGTCTCTGTCTCAGTGACATTACAAAATCAACTTTGAAAACCTTCGTTCAAAAGGATAATTTAGGAAAAAAATTATATCAAAATCTGTTGAGGTTAGTGGATTAACCTCGCTGCAAAACAGTGTAATTAAGAAATAAAGGGTGATGCAGTATCCTTTATGGGCGAATAATGTGTCCGAGGTTGGAAAAAAATAAATAATGGATGAGGCGCAGCCGAGTCCATTATTTTAATTTTTTTCCGGCCGAGGATACATTATGAGCCCATAAATAATACTGCAAACCCTTTATTTCTATTCTATTACTGAAAACAGTGTGATATAATGAGAAATTGCGTTCGCGACCCATTATTGCAGAATAATGGGCAGTAAACTGACCAATCAGAATGTTGCATTTTCAATAATGGGCAGCAGAGGTAATAGAATTTCCAATAACGGTCATTTAAGATTTAAATATTCGTGACCAGGCCTAGTTTTAAGTCAAGTCTGTGTGTAACCGTTCGATATGCATAAGAGCACCCTCCTACGGTAAGTCTTTGAAAAAGACTAGCACCCGAAAGTTGATGCCGTTTTGAATTCGCTGTTGCTGTTAGGTTGGCATGTCCTACCCCCTGTTTTGTAAGTGATTAGATTTCAGAGGGTGATATTTCAGCAACCAGATGGATGAGGCAGCTGTAGACATTCAATATGACCTACATATATTGTCTTGCGAGTGCAACAAGGTCGTAAATGTAATAGCTGCCATTTGTCAGAAATTCACATTATGACAAGTCTTTGGTCAGTGGCTCTTGAAATGCTTCTTCAGGTGACATAGTGGCCTGCAGAATCATTTCAAGAGTCACTGACTCAAGGAAAGATAAATTGAGTTATTCTAATACATGGCAGCACACAAATATATCACATGGCAGTACACAAAATGTATCATATGGCAGCTATTGCACTTACGACCTTGTTGCACTCACATGCCAATTTATCCCCAGGTAGTTTAAAGGGACATGAGGTGGTCTTCTGAGGACATAAATTTCTCAGTCTAAATTTATACTTGATTGGTTGTACATTTTGTAGGACTCCTACTAATAAAACAAGTAGAATAAAAAAAAAAAAGAAAATGTTTTTAACTTTCCTGCTGTCCTAATTGGCCCTAAAGAGAAGCAGACTTGGATTTTCTGGCATGCAAGACAGAAAATAGTTATTTTTTTTTATTACTTTGTTTTTATTGCAATCAGCATATAGGCATTTTAACTTTATTCACTCAGGCATGTTATTTACGATGGAAGTAAGCATTTGGTTCATGAAAAAAAACCAATTTGGTGAACTTTTCTCGAACTCCTCTCATCCCTTTTCAAGAATGAACTTGGTTCTGAGCAACCACACTGGAATGACCTAATTTTGACAAATATGGAATATAGTTGTGATCAATTCTCAAAACTACATTATTGAAATGCAATTTTAGTAATTGCTGTGCAGAGGTCAAAGATCAACTGTTTAAATCCAACATTCACCGAAAGATTTAAAAATTTGAAATTTGCAGAAAGAAGAAACAGCTTACAATTGAAGGACAAGTCTGTAGAATTATCATAAGTTATTTTGGCCAACTGAAAACTTAACAGAAAAGGAAGAAGAAACAACATGCTCAAAGATCTAAATCTCCATTCAATTACGTTTGTAGCATTAGTTTCCAAACGGAGAGTACTATGTATGATTTTGTCCTTCTTAGATTGCTTCAGTTCCTAGACTTGTGAGGGTGGCCTTGTAGGGTACGGTATGTTAGGATTACATACTTGTTAATACAGGAAATGCAAAAAATCTGATTTTTGATTTGGTGATTTTTTCAATTTCTGATTTAGCAAATTACTGATAGTGCCTGTAATAAAACTTCAACAAATTTATTAATGACTATGAGCATGTTAAAAACCAATTTATCATGTAGCAATTTGTTAAAATCTGAAACCCCTGTATTGGGTACAAGGCTAACAGCCTACATCAATTTTATGTTACTCGCATATACCACAGTCTGTTCGAGAAAACAGTAGTGTTCTAAACTCCCGTTATTTGGAAATCTCTTTTTCCAAGGTCGATAATACAAATGGCATAATCTTTGCGTGCACAAGATGACCCCAAAAACTACATACACCCAATTTCTATTCAGCGATTCCCTGGGGATGACGTCATACCAACTGATCGTCACGGCGATCCCATCATGTCGTCCTCTTTCCCGCAACCCCTTAGGCCCACCTCGCGGGCGACACACGAGTGGGGTGAGTGGGAGGGACGACAGTTGGAAAAAGGAGATGTCAAATAACGAGTGTAAGAAACAATCTGTTGTGAACAAACTCCTCTCATATTTGAAATCTACTTAGGTTCCAATGGCGATAATAACAAATTGCATCGACATTGAAAAACCCCCTTTTTCCAGACTAGCCCGACCATAGGCCGGAGGGAGTTGTCGCCCGAAAAGAGAGACTAGTAACGATTGAATAGAAAACCCAAGTCTTGTTTTTAAAACGAACCCGAGGGCTACCCTCAAAGAGCGGCCGCGGGTAAGCCCCTACCCTTGGACACAGACGTGCGAAAGATATAAAGGGCCTTAGAACAAGTAGGCCCACTTCGTCCCCGTCCACAATTAAGTTAATCCGGTTAAAGTTCCGGGAATCGACTTACCTAGAACAATCATGCTCCGTCCGTTCGGGGACGGCACGAGAAAAAACCGCCGGCCTCGGACTCATATCCTAAGGTACGTAGTAATGGAAAGAGTTTGATGAGCGCCAGCCAAACAGTATTAATATTTGATCAAGGCGGAGGCCGCGGTGAAATGCCAGCAGAACTTGCTACAGTTCTGGTGGAATGAGCCGTAGCATGTTCGCCGGCGTTCACCGCATTGGCATGGTTGATAACCTCGCAGACCAAACGTGCCGAGTCCTTTCGAGGGCAGCCGTATGCGGAGGTCGTGTGATAACAAACAGCTGCTCTACCCTACACGAAGGGCCTTCGTACGGGCGGCGAGTAATATTTAGAGTATACCGGACACCACAGACGGTCCTCCCGCACGGAAGAACCTACTGACATGTCCTGGTAAGAAACAAGGGCGGGGCCCTGAAGCCAGGTCGTTATTTTTTGAAGGAAGGGAAGACCCGGGCGGAGGAAATGGAGAGTGGGGTGGGCCACGAAACGTCCATCCAAAATACTATAATTTCCCCAGCGATAGGGCGTGTAACTCAGAGGCGCGACGGCCCGAAGCCATCGCCAGGAGGGAAATAGTTTGGACGGACGGCGGCAGGACTGGGGAACCATGGCTCCTACGGTACACTTGTCAAACTCGTAGGGCGGTTGGCAAGTCACACCCAGGCATACAGGCCCGAAGGCGGTCGGGGTTGAACATGACAAGAAGAGGGAGTCAGACGGACAATCACCTTTCGGTACAGCACCGGACTCGTACCTCGGTGATAGAATTGAATCGCCGGCTGACATGTAATTCTTGATTGTGTCGGTTCTAGGCCACTACTGAATAAAGAACTAGGGAAGTCTGCGATCTGACGAACAGAGGAAGTGGACGGACAAAATTTTTTTCGTCTGCACCACTTAGCGAAGAGGCCTCAACCGTCCAAATAAGTGACGTGTGTGGACCATCACCAGCCCCTGGCCGCCAGATTGCCAGCGTACGAGAAAGGCCCTGCGTCTGGAAGCATTTCATGACAGCGGCCACGCTGTCACAGAAAGCGTCGCCAGACTCATCTGGACATCCGCAGGAGCGTCCGCGGTATCCCTGCAAGAAGGTTCACCAGCGGGACAAACCACGGCTGACGGCAGACGGGGGGACCACGAGTATAACGTCGCAGTCGACCCTTCCGACCACGTCTACCACTCGTGGGATCGGGGGGAAGGAGTAAGCCTTCATCCCCGACCCAGTCCAGGGAAAGAGCATCCAACGCCCACGCTCGGGAGCTCGTCCCATGGGAGCAGACCGTCGGAAAAGCTGGGCATTCTTGCGGAGCGACACAGATCTTCGACGGGCGTGGAGGACCCGGAAGAGATTCTGTTGCGCTCCCCGATGGATACAGGGACCACTCCAGAGAAGTGGTCCCGCCTCTGGATAGGCAAAGTCCGCAGGACATTGTGAACGCCCGGAATATGGACAGCTGTCAACGTGATCCCCCTCTCGATGCACACTCGATCAGAAGACGAGTGTGAAGGCACAGAGTGGGAGATCGCGTTCCGCCCTGCCGGTTGCTATACGACACCACCGTTAGTGTTGTCGGAATAGATGAGGATCTTGCAAAACGGCCACCAAGTCCTGAAAAGATGCAGTGACAGAATCACCGCTTTCAGTTCCAGGACCATTGATGTGAAGAGAATGCCTCCGAGGTAGACCAGCGACCCGAAGCTGTCTCGTCCCGAATGTGACCGGCCCCCACAGCCCAGACCCGACGCATCTTTGGTCAGAGAGAATCAGGTCGGGCTTGCGGAGAAGGGAACACACACGCCCCGGAGGGGAGATTGCGGGGCAACCTCCACCAAGACAGAGACGTCCCTTACAATGGCAGTCATCGGGACCAGGCGGTGCAGACTGTCCGTTGCCGGACAATAGTGCGCCAGAAGGTGCAGCTGGATGTTGGGAGCAATACGATGCCGCCAGTAAGGCACGATGTCCACAAGGCTGGCCATGGGTCCCAGAACCCGGAGCCAAGCCAGAGCACAAGCTTGGCTGGCCCGGAAAGGAGCGTAGCGCATTGAATGACACTGGCTTACACGCTCCTTGTTGGGACACACTACCATGCGGAAAGATCCAGCTGCGCCCCCAGAAAAAGGAGCTGGCGCGGCTGAAGTGCGATTCGATAGGTTCACGATGACCCCCACACTTCGTGATATCCTGCACCACCCACTTGGTGTGGCGGCGGATTAAAAAGCGAGATCCCTGTCGTGCTGTAGATCAACCAATCGTCTAGATAGATACAAAAGGTTGCCCCCCTGCCGTCTGAGAACGGAGCCAACGGCCTTGACCACACGAGTGAAGACTCGCGGGCGCCGTGGACAGGCCGACCGGGAGACAACCGGAACTGGTACGCTACTAGTTCTATCTGGAAGCGTAAACAGACTTGCTCCCGTTCTATCGGGATGTGGACGGGTAGGATCCTTGAGGCCAGAGAGGATGTTGCCCAAAAATGTTGATTGGGCAACGGAGAGCATGGGCCAACGTCTCCATCCGAAATTTTTTCGGTTGCTTGAAGACGTTGAGCGGGCTTCAAATTGAGTATCGGCCGCCAATCGCCCGTCTTTTTGGGAGCTAGCAAGAAGCTCGACCAAAAACCCCCCGAGAATCGAGGGGGATCGGGCCGAATGCCTGCTTGCGTCGAAGGTACGCTATCTCTTGAAGCAGGACCCTGAACGCTTTCTTCCGGATCACGCACCCGCCGAAAGCCGCGTGACCCTCCTGACAGAGTGACGGGGCGGAGGAGTCGTGAACTCCAGACGGTAACCGTCGGAGACTACACTCCTCACCCATCGCCGGACGTTTTCTCGCCAGCGATGCTGCGGTATGTGATTAGCCGGCCGCCCACCGGGGGGTAAACCCCCCGGCGGAAGTCCGTGGCAAAGTCCTGGAACAGCGGCCGCCAACCCGGTAAAACGGCCAGGCAGCCTTGCGAGAAAGAACGCTTGGAAGCCTGGCTATTCCCCTTGCCACGCTTCCGCTTCCCCAGACGTCCCAGGAGGACACCTTAGTGACAGGCGGAGCGGCGGGCCAGACCGAAGTTGGTCGGCCGGGGCCAGCGAGGGCTTGGCTGCCCTTCCTCTAGAAGAACGCTTCTTCGTCTTCTTCGGAGGCGGCCGCCTTGCCCTTCCCCTGCAAGCTTGGCGAGCCCAGCCTCAAGGTCTTCTCGTTCGTAATCAGGAGTCGCAACCTCCTCAATGGCAGATTTCAACTCCGACCCGAACAAAGAAGACCCCGACAGGGAAACACCTGTTTGAGGCTGTCGGCCCAGGCTGCGGAGAGGCGGCCGCCAGATGGGCTAGGACATTCTTACGCCGCAGCACCATGGTGCGCGACGCGAGAGCCCTGGCAACATCCAGGAGGACATGTATGCCAAACCCGCGGCGAGAGACACCCGAGCGAGCTCGGGTGAATCCCGGCCCAGCCGCTGCAGTCCCAGATGGTTGAGGGGGTCAGCTGAAAAGACGAGCATCGCATGAGTGACGGAAGTCGCCCATCGATGTCGGCCAGCTCACCCTCCAGAACCACGAGAAGGCAGAACGGCTGGGAACGTCCCCCCGAAGGGAGACGCTCGCGGACCTCCCGTTCGAGGTCTGGCACGACGAGAGTTGCTCGTAGTCCTCCGAAGGAACGCGGAGGGCACGGTCCACCCTTCACTCACGCCTAGACCAGGCCTGATCCGGGTCGGACAAGGTAATGGTCCACCTCTCCCGAATGTAAAAGGTATGAGGCAGACCATCGCCACCTGAGAAGAGGTCTCGGCCGCAGCACACCCAAAACGAATTGGGTAGAGTTGGAACGGATAATAAACGTGAGTGAGAGACTACATGACCCCCCCGGCCCTTTCATTTGGAGAAGAGATCGAAGGCCATACAAGACATACGAAAGAAATCTCATACACCTGGACGAGGGCTTCGTCAAAATCAGCAAACCCATCGCCTTGGAATCGACAGCAAAGAAGAGACCTGCTTCACCAGCTCTTCCATGGGGTTGGATTTTGCCGCATCCGCACCCGAACCCGAATCCTCGGACCCATCATCGCAAGAGGCGGACGACGGA
>JAMKCH010010116.1:0-28688 GCA_023653785.1 Ophioderma brevispina | reverse complement strand
TAAATTTGATGCGACTAGGTATAGGTAACGAGTGGAGTCAAGAAGAAGAGGCGTTGAAACATGGTCAATGTTTTGTTGCCTTAAAGTGAGCTGGCAGCCACGGTTATGAAGACGTGAAAGTTTATTTAAGTCTTCGATGTTAATTCCCAATAAGAGAGAGTTGGCGTAATCAACACCTTGATGTTTACTAGGCTAGGGACGGCGCTTTGACAAACAGAATTGGTTAGAAACATACGGATGCGTGACAGGTGCGAAGCGTGGACGTATTGAACTGCACATGGATGCGACCGAATTTACATAGATATGTGTATCAAAAACAAACACCAAGATTCTTAATGGTCGAAGATGAAACAATAATGTCAGGACCAATGGTCAGCTTCACCGCCGATAAAGAAATGTTCAAATTGAGGGACTGAATAGGATTTACAAAAAAACCATCTGTTTATTTGATTTAACGGAGCATGCTGTGGTGCATCCAAAATTTGATTATCTTTGATACATAGTAAGAGTGCAGAGCGGCATTGTCCAGATCAATTTTTTACGTGAACTGAAATGAAAGGGTATAGTTGTAAGTCGTCAAGTTTTAGAACGTGGTATTTTTTATCATTCTTATATCCATTGATGATGTCGGCGATGGGATGAGTGTAAAAGGGGATGATTGTTGGCAGATAACAGAAAACAGTGTGGGAGACCAAAGTTTAGTGTTTGCAAATCAGGAAAGGTCACCAGCAACTTTACCTGTTTGTGCGGTTAATCAGGGTATGAATTAACAGTCGCGAAACATTACCACCGGGATTACCACACGCAATACCAAAAACACTGTCAACCTGTTAAATGATCATGGGTCAAAGCTGACGAACAGGTGCAACACCAGAAAGACAGGCTGCCTGACTTGTCAATTAGAATTCATAAGTTACACTCTTGACCTTCAGCAAGGCCGTCTCCGTCCTGTGGCCCGGCCTGTAGGCAGACTGAAATTTGGGCAAGGGTATATTATGGACATGATATTTACACTACACAAAACAGATTGTTCAATAGTTTAGACAGAAAGCTGTATTTGACACGGGTATAAAGTTTTTAAGATATTAAAATCCGGCCCTGTTTCGTCAGGACAGGAGAGTGGTGATTAGTTCTGTAAAGAGGAGGACTTGGAAAGACACCACGTAGACAAAGATGATTCACAATGGAAACCTAAACAAGGCAGCATGATTACAATGTTTCTCTTTAACAGCCAAGGTTGGCAATGGGTCTAGTCCACATGATTTATTGGGCGATTTCCCAACAAGTTTGGCAAACATCCTCCCACTAAGAGTGGAGGAATTGAGTCAGGTCAGATCAGGTGGATTGACATCACATTGGTGTTATGGTTAGCTCTGTTAGCGACATCCATCGGTGGGTTGCTGAAAATATTCTGTCTGATAGTGATAATCTTCATGTTCATACAGTCAAATGAAGGCAATAAACTAGAAGAACGATCAGCAATGTATTACAATGTCCTTAAAACCGTCTTTGTGTTAGCTTGATTCAGTTTGACAATGTAATACTAGATTTATCCTGGTGAATCAGTTGATAAATGATGGATTTGATCGAGGTAATTTTTTACGATCTTCATAACTACCACTTTTCTGCCATTTTCATTTCACGATTGCGCCGGTCACGTCCGAAAGGAGAACGTCTTTAGTATACCACTGAGGGTTGCTCTTATACACAGTGTGAACGAGGTGATCATGGGACAATGATCATCAAGAACATTCTGAGCAGCCTGAATATAGAAATCAACTTGGGTATTAATCCCTATGAAAAGGAAAATGATTAAAAAGCTTACACCCAAATCAGCCTGAGCCAGTACTCCTCCTGATTGTCATGAATTCATTCATGTCACTCTTGACCGTAAGCAAGGCCGTTCTGTGCTGTGGCCTGGCCTGGAGGCAGGACCGATACATTTGGCAAGGTTATTATGAACAGGACTATTTCACGCACACAAAGCAGATTGTTCGAATCAGTTAGGACAGAAAAAGTGTATTTGGAAAGGTCTAAAGTTCTTAAGATTATTAGCATCCAGGCCTTGTTCGTCAGGACAGGATGGTGAAGCTTCTTGTAAAGAGGAAAAAAGCCACGTTAGTCAAAGATGTATTCACAAGGGAAAAACTAACCCGGGCCAGCATGATGTCAATGTTCTTTTAAAAAGCCAAGTTGGGCACATGGGGTTATAGTCCACATGCTTAGTGGGCGATTTCCAAACAAGTTTTTGCCAATCATCATCGGTTGTTGAGTCAGATCAGGTGGATTGACATTAGCACCATTGGTGTTAGGGTTAGTTGTTAGCAACATCATCATTGTGGTTGCTGAAAATATTATGTCTGATAGTGACAATCTTCTATTTGAAGTAATTCTTTGAAGTAATTACTTAAAGAGATTGTTGAGCAGTTCATACAGTCACATGCAAGGACAAAAAAAACGAGACAGAACGATTCAGCAATGTATTCAATGTGTTGAAACGTCTTTTGTGTCAGCTGATTTCAGTTTGGCAAGTACTACTAGATTTCTCATGGCAAATCATTTTGATAAATGATGGATTTGATCGAGGTAATTTTGGCGGTTTATAATTACCACTTTTACGCCATTTCCTTTCAAGATGGCGACGGTCACGTCTCGCAAGGAGAACGTTTTTAGTATACCATTGAGGGTTGCTCTTAAAACATGTGAACGGGTGCTCAGGGACAATATCATCAAGAAAATCTGGCAGCTGAATATATGAAATCAATTGAGTATTAAATCACCTATTGAAAGATGATTGATACAGCTTCACACAAATCAGCCGTAGAAGAGTAACTATTTTACGGACTGGTTTAGCACGTTAATGGAACATTTGATGACATGTTTTTAGACGGTTTTCTAGGGACGAGGTAATCAAACACTTGCATCAAAGACTTTGAAATATCACTGGGGGGGATATACAGCTCAATTATTGTGATCACCATGTGCAGGCGATCGAACATGATGAGTAAGCCAGCTCCTCAGAGAATCCAAAAACTTTCCAACTTCAGGTTTATTGGTTTGGTCTATTAAAGGTAAGTTAAATCACCCAACTACGAAAAGTTTACCAGATAACAGGGTGGTTTCATAAAGGAATTCATTGAATTCTGAAAAGAAAACCAGTGGTCTTTTAAAACCACCCTCATTTTTGAGGGAGAGGCCTATCACAACAAAATAGGCGAACATTTTTCGAGGAAGGAATCAGAAATGCAAGCCAGCTCAACGTGAGTGGCTGAATCAAGTTTGGTCAAAGATAATGTAAGTGAACTCTAACTGCCATACCTCCATAATCTGACTAACACGGGCGGCGATATTCAAGAATTCATAGCCGGGGGCGACATCACTGATAACCACAGAATCATCAATTTTGCCACGATTCACAACATTATGTGCAATGTCCCTATCAACATCATATATTCATTAAAGATATCAGTATTGTTTCTCATAGAATTAGAGCATAATGATTGCAGCTCAATGTAAGTTTCTCGAGATATGAGTTTAAGGTTTTGTAGATAGCATGAGTTTGTGGGAAACCTTAGGTTTCAGGTCCAACAATGGGGTTGCTTTTTCCCCTTCCTATCCTTCTCCCCCTGGTTATATGGTGTTGAGCGAGTCCCATGCGAGTCATTCCCATCTAGAGTTGAGTCAATATGTTGCGATTACAAACATTTTAAGTTACACGTCGCATAGGGGAACCACCACGTCTGCTTCTGTGATGCCAGGATACCTAACTCCTTAGCAGTGTTGTCTCTTTGGGAACCATTTACTAGATTTTTTTGTGAGCAAAGTGCCAGCAGTTCACCCTTAACTGGAGCACAAAAACAGTAGGGGTGGAGGGAGAGCTGAAGGGTGCATATCCATAGTGGAACACATCCATTATGGGTGAGTTCTTGGACTGGGTATAACGAAACTCTTGAGTATTAATAGGACTCTTGAGTTATTGAACGTTCAAAAGCAATACAATGGTGATGTTATACAAGAGAAGGTTTTATTCCAAAAAATCTTGACGGGTTTTGGTGTATTGACTGGCGACTCCACATGCAATGGAGTATATAACAGTGACATAGGATACCACATCCAATCAGATAACAGGTTAGAAAAACATCATGAAATTCCACTATAATGAAATCTCAAACAGTAGCAGAAGAAACATGATCAAAGTGTCCACACATCTAGTTAATGACAGTAAAAGTTGAAGGCATTAGTGCCGGTAAACGCCTTAAAAACACCACAGGCTAAGGAGAAGAAAAAGAGAGACGAGAGCAGCTCAGTCAGCGCCCAAAGATCACAGATGGAACACGGGACTTCTTTTTGTGGGGGGCAATTTTGAAGGCTCGCGTGATACAACTCCTCCGGCAGGTTCTGGAGGACCTCCAACCGGGAATTGTCGTGGAGTGATATCCTTAAGGCAGGACCAACAGATGATTTGCGGGCAGGGAGCAAGATGCCTAAACAGAAGCTCGGCTTTGTGTGATCGCGGCGGGCTATGTTGAGGACTAGCAAATTTAATATCTATTTACCCCTTATTGACAAAGTTCCCCACATTTCCCAGAGGTTGGACCCAATAATTCTCTGATTCAGCAACTCTTCAAACTAAAAACAGGGATGTTTTTTTAAGGACTGATTGTCCATTCTGCTACGAGTGAGGGTAAAGATTGATTAGTGAGTAACAAAAACAAGTTGTGATTATTGTGTAGGATTGTGGTTGCAAATTTTCAATAGATTTTTTTTATGGAAAAAAATGAATAGCACAAAGTTGATACACCTTTTATGTTGATTGTTTGCACATGATGCATTAGGTCCACTTACCCCCCCCCCCTACCTTTCCCGGGTGGAGCATAATGAATGTATTGGGATTGTCTCCGTGTAATGACCAAAAATGAGAGCAATAATATACCAGACCAAAAGCAATTTTGAAATTTGTGCAATTATGTTCATTTTAAATAAAAACCCCTTCCTCAATCCCACATGGATGTGAATGTAATGCAAAAACATGTCAGGGTATACGCCATTACTGAATACAATGGTGTTGTTTATCTGTAACGTGATTGCTAATTGTGTGCATAGAGCCCTACAAATATACTATAATTCCAGGGGCACAGTTACAAACGACCTCCTTGGACCTGTATGAAAAATGGAACGACCTTTCCATTCTGGGTATCATGATCATACCTGACAGCTGAGTGATATTTGAAAATTACAGTAGTGAGTTGTAAAGCTTTTGAACTGTCCCATGGAGGTGAGGAACAGTGTATAACCAAGCCGCAAAATGATGATAAAAGTGTGAAGGCTGCTAGAATGTGCTTAATTTGATGGATAGGAACATTTGAAATCCCCATGGCTAGGCATAACTTAGAAGACAAGTTAATTTGGAATAAAAAAATACTGCAATTATGAAATCTCAAAATATTCCGATACATTCAGGCATGTGAAAGCAGGGCAATAAGTTTTGGGCCACACACCTGGGGCGGGGGGGGTGTCACTCAACTTTGGTTGGGTTAGGCGGTGGACGGTGTGAAGGCCAGACTTGGGAGTTGTGAATTTAAAGTTAGCCAAAAGGTTTTTTCGGAAGTAAATAATATGGACTCGAAACTTTAATTTTGGGCCAAATTTGAGGTTTAGGGGGTGTAGAACTGGCAAAATTTTACGGGGACGACAACACTCACGTATGAAACGGAAGTATGGGTTGTAAGGCTGACGCTGCAAACCAGGGGGGTAATTGATGACAGAGGTGGTGCAAAAATAGGGTCTGGGGGTGAGAGGTGTGGGAAAGGCAACTATAGTCCACGGGGAGCCATAGTCCGGGGCACCATAGACGATAACTGAATTATAAAGCGTGAAACCAACGTTGCGTGAAGATTCAACTAAATTGAGTCCTTATTCCTTACCGTCGTAGCCGAACTATGAGTACGCCGGACATAATTAATTATATCTAATTCCAAACCTTCCCAAAATAATTATTTGGGCAAGCAATTTCAAAATTTTCGCCCAAAATGGGGGTCTTGGTTTGAAAACTTCAAGTTTACAAATTTCGAAAAAAGTCATGAAAAAGTATAGGTCTCCTCAGTAAAAATGTTCTTTTTTCAAAAAACAAAAAAACACGCGTTTTTTTTTAATTTAAAAATTTAATTTTAAAGCTATAGACTATTGTACATATAGTGAATCTTACGAATATAGGCCTACGAGCATGTTAAAGGACCCAAAAATCAAGGAAAATGTCGTATTTGGCCACCCGTTGACGGCCTTGACAACATAATCACTGAAGGAATAAAGCTAGTTAACGCAATAACGGAATAAAGCACACGGGTGTGCTGGTGGTCAACCAGTGATGTACACAGATGAATCTGTGTTAGTGGGATAGAACCCACTAACACTGAGGAAAGTGTATTGGAAACCACTGTATTTACACTCCCCATTAGCATGTAAAAAAGATGGCATTTGTTTTAATGCCTCAGTCTTCCTAATACAATAATATGAGCCTGACTTACTAGAATCACATATAGACATGATACCACATAATCCCAATAGCATCCTTAGAACATTTTTTCCAATGCTCATTCTCAAGAAAATCAAGAGAAATGGAAATTTTGCACAAGATTTAGAAGTTCTGTTTGATGTTGACATGAGAACAAAGGACGATGTCAAGGAGTATTTGCTCACACCATCTATTTGCCATTATTGGGATAACTATTGAAGGGGAGCTCAATCATGGTGTGTATGTGGTGGCGTTCAAGAGTGCACACACAATTGCACTTATACATTGTCCAGTAATTACAAGTCTTGTATTTACGTAGTGCTACTCCTGTCAAATGAAAGTAAACAGTAAAAGATGTCAAACAAAACATGTGCTGTTGCAATCCTAGGTCTGTCCTTGTGTGTTGAGGTTTGTACTGAGCAAAGATGAAGACCACACATTCGATGGGTGTTGTAACCGTGATGATCACGGCAGGCAAAACAAGGGGGGGGGGGATATTGCCAAAAATCATGAGGAACGCCAACTCCTCGCAACATGCAATACCCTTTTTAAATTCGGAAAGAGTGTCATATGGCCCTCCCCGACGATTCTGCAGCTTGACGGAATAAACCACAGGATAAGATTGCAGAAGTACTCTTCCTTAGTGTGCCTCATCTTCAAAGTCCATGCGATTTTCATCAAATTGACATTGGACGGTGTGTTAATATTTGCATGCCCAGCCATTTTAATGACTATTAGTTACCTTTTCAAAATCGTCAAACTTTCATGACTACTTTCAAGTAGATCGGCAGCTTGTGACAGTAGCAGTTCATTGAAAAAACTGTGTGCCACTCTGAGAAGAAATTGACCCGAAATTTGTTCTGGAGCATGAAGGTAACAAGGACCATAGGGTCTGGAAAATACCATATCGGAGAAATATTCTAAGCCAAATTTGAAGGCACATGCAAGCTCCGGGAGATGCAGTACTTGACAAACAGTTCTCCACCTGATACAGGGACCACATTCGCCCATATCCTCATGGAGCATTGTACATTCCCAATCTGCTCCAGGAGCATATTGACAGGCTATTTTGCCAGCTTATTTATGCTCCTCGGAACATTATAGTCGGGGACAGAAACTTTGACAGGTGCGTACTTACCTGGTTCTCTGCGTATTTCTCACTGCGGAAAAAGACACTTGCCTTCTGATTGGCACACCAGAAGTGTCTGACTGTGTTGGGGTCCTCGTCCGATACACGCCATATGCGCTGATAGCTCGGCCCCTTTTACAACCAGGAAGTACGCGGCTCATTCAAAGGGTTTATGTTTTTTTTTTTTCTTTTCTTCGTGCTGAGAATAAGGAACGGCGTCGGCTGGAGCGGTTCACAGACTGGGCTCCCACAGTATGCAAAGAGGCTTACAAAGTCAGTGCTCTAAATAAAACTCTCTTCCTTTCTAAAGCCAAGACAGATTATCATAACAACAGATTACTACATGTGATCACGGGACCTTTTCTCGGTAGTCAGTAAGTTAAATTCTCCCAGAGTGGATAACCGCTACCTGCCCATGAATGTCCAAAAAGATCTGCTGGACAATTTGCAGAATTTTTTACAAGAAGATCAAGAAGCTGCGTAACAGTCTACATGATACTACTCTGCCTCTATATCCGTTGAACTAACAGGTCATGCCCAAGCACCTTCAGCTACTTTTTACAGTGTATGAGAGGAGGTCTTGAAATCCATCAAATCAGAATCGATCAAGTCCTGCACCTTAGACCCTTTCCAGCTGGTTTCTTAAAACTATGTTTAGATGATCTGTTACCAGTCATCACAAGGATTGTCAACTCTTCCTTGTCTTCGGGCGTATTCCCCAAGCTCTCAAGCATGCCTCTGTTCATCCCGCTGGCTGAAGAAATCTGGCTTGCACACCAACATAATCTCAAATTATTCGGCCCTATAATCTAATCTGCCATTCTCGGAAAGTGGTGAAGGTAGCAGTGAATCAGTTGTAGACTTACACTCTCGATAATGATCTCATGCTACGAGGCAGTGGCATACCGGCAATATCACCGTACTTAGACTGCTCTGTTACGGGTGCAGAATGACATCTTGACAAACAAAAAGACCGGGCTGTACTAGTGTTACTGGACATCAGCGCCGCCCTCGACACCATAGACCACAAACAGCTCATAACCCGTCTAACTGAAAACGGTAATGGGAGTACGGAAAAGCATTAAGTTGGTACCCATACCTAGATGGCCGAATCAGTCAGAGGTGCTTCGTCAGATCATGTGGACGGTAGATTGTGGAGGTCCCAAGGGCTCGGTTACTGGACCGATTGACTTTCATCTTGTTCGTCACCCACTACAGGATATCAATACTGCCCACGGTATTTCAATTTGTTGTTTACGCTGATGACACCCACCAGCAAACACAAAACGTTTTTCAAAAAGTTCGGTTAGGTTCTAGATTCGTCTATTACGTCTTCGTCTTATAAGGCCTCGTAAAAAAAAGTTGTAAAACGGTTTTGGCAAGGTTCGCATTCGTCGATTAAATCTTAGTCTATAAGACCTGATAAATACGTTTTAAAACGGTTTGGCTAGGTTCTGGATTGGTTCGAATCGTCTTGTAAATAAGAGCGTTGTAAAAATGTTATAAAACGTTTTTGCTGGTTCTGGATTCGTCTATACGTCTTCGTCTTATAAGACCTTGTAAAAACGTTGTGGCATGGTTTTCATTCGTCTATTAAATCTTTGTCTATAAGACCTGGTAAACAGTTTTTAAATACGTTTTTGGGCTCCGTTATGGTTGCTTATCTTTCTTCTCGTCGATTACGCTAATAAGACCTTCAAACGGGGTTTAAAAGTTTTGCCATGTTCTGAATAAGTCTACTACCTATTCATCTATCAATTATATGACCTGGTAAATACGCTTTTAAAACATTTTGGGGAGTATGCTAATACGTCTTCGTCTTATAAAACCTTGTAAAACGTTTTAAACAAGTTTTGGCTAGGTTCTGGGTCGTCTAAATCTGTCTTTAAGACCTTTAAAAAAGTTTTTAAAACTTCCAGATCACATTATAGTGTGAGGGGTTATCCCGGGAAACATATGTTTCGATTCATGATGACTCTACCAAAACGTAATAAAATGACCTAATAACGTTTGCAAAATACTAAACTAGAAACAACCTATATAGAAAACCGAAAATCGCACTACTTCAGTCTATTTTTTAGTTTAAGCATGGCATTATTATCAAACGTGCGCATTTAATTCTGTCAGACAGATGGTGTCTAAATTTCAGTGGATAAGGAATGGGTACTTAATAGTTACAACTCCACAACCCCCCCCCCCCCTTTTTTAGAGAAAAGATACAACCACTCTTCTGCTACCCGTCCAGCCTATATAAATAGAATTTACCCTTTGAAAATTTCAGTCGTCTAGCTGGTTGCAGGGGTAAGGTTTGGTCTTCCATGCTAAAGGTCCCAGGGTTCAATTCCCAAAACAGGTTAAGTGAGTAATTTGTGTCTATCAAATCAAAACTCTGTGCTAATATGCCGTGATGTAGTTCTTTTCTTTTTTTCTTTAATTTCTTAGCTTTTAAATTAGGCGTAATCAAATGTTTTGGAGTATCATAACGTTTAAGAGAAACGTTTTTTACTCGCATCCATACGTTTAAGCACGTTTCAGTACGTTTGAAGCGTCCTTAAAAGTTCATTGGTTCAAATTTACGTGCAGTACGTTTTCTGGTTTAGAATTATGTCTTCAATTTTTGGAAAGGTTTTAAATTTTAAAACAGGCTTTGCCGTTCTTAAAAGTTGTTTAATCGTTTTAAGACGTTGAATAAGTTCTTAAAACGTCAAATAACCTCCACATAATTATTTTAAAACTTTATCAAAAAACGTCCAGAAAATGTAAGTGGTACGTTTTAAAACGATTTAAAAGTAATATTGTTGCTGGGCAGCTCTACCTGATGTCCACCCTGGATCGTGAAGCAGCCATAAGAACAGATTGAAAGGATGCATTGCAGACATCATAATCATGGGTGTAACCATCAACAAGCTGTATAAATGACAAGAAGAAGGAGATGTTGTACTGTCGCTCTAATTTTAGCAGATCGGCTCGCAACTCTAAGCCAAACTATGATAATTGGCAATTCTGTTATACATCCGTCAGACTTGAAGCACGGAACATTGGTGTCATCTTGGACTCATCACTAAGAATGATCAATCATATTAACAGCTTATGCAAAAGCGCTTGATCTCAAGAAGAAAAGTGGACAGTTTCGAAACTACCTGATGAAAAATCTACCATCAGATTGGTTCCACGCTTTGGTACATTCTAGGGCTGGTTCCTGCAATCCTGATTTATTGCCTTCCAGAAAGAGAATTGACAAGGTTCAGCAAAGCTAAATGCAGCTGCCCGTCTTGTCTTAAAATCCGTCGACGAGGCCCATATCACACCAGCTCTCTACCAACTACATTAGACAAGGGCAGTTTTTAAGATTCTACTTCTCACATATAAGGCCATACACGGAATGTCACCGGCCTATATCTCTGAGCTCATCAGCTGATTCACCACCGAGAACCTTGAGATCATCTTCTTGCTCCAAGCTGACAATGGCTGAGTAAATCAGCCAAAAACTCATCAAAAAAGTTCTATGTGGTTAAAAATCTTTTGTTTACGCAGCAGCACATTGTGGAAATAAACAATAAAAAACAATCCCTAACAGTACCCGCTTAGCTCAGTCAGGCAACTATTTTCAAGTCACGTCTGAAGACATACCTATTTACACAACATTTTGGCCCCTGATACGTATCCTGTTTCTGTTGCAGTCCAATCACTAATTATAATTCTGTGATTTTTTTCCCCTTTCTTTTTCTTCTATAACCTGGATACAAATCCGAGTGCCAGCGATAGTTGTTTTCATCAGTTAGGTAGGGTTAGGTAGGGTCGATGTGGGGTACATTTACCACACAGATCCTCACAGCTTGACGATTCAGGTGTATCCCCATTATGTTCTTAGTAGGGAGGCAACTGGGTTGTCTTTCTCTTCTAATTTGTTGGTCACAATATATAAATATATGTTTGAATTCTACTTAAATTTAAAGCTATTTGAAATTGTGATCATTGATGATATATCATTGTTGTTTTAACATTAGATTTGTATCTATTTGTGTATTTATAGTATGAGGATTTTGTAGATTGCTCCTTTCTATGTGAAGCGCCTAGAGGGCCTCTGCATTAGGCGCATATCAAGATTGTTGTTATTATTATTATTATTATTATTGTCTTCCGAGTATAATTGTGCTCCTGGACCATATGCTTCTAGAGCATAATTTCGGGCCAAAATCTCAATGAAGCACGATACTCACCCTGCAAGGGGGGGGGGGACCCCATGTAGTTCCCTACGATTTTGGTTGAAAAAAAACCAAAATCCTGCGCTTTTCTTAATAATCAATGAATCAGTTCACAGCTTTCAATTGACACTAATTTTAATCTTCTTCCAAATGGTTGAAAAGATCATAGCCTAAACACAGTTCGCTCATTGTTTTAGAAAAAGCTTAAAGGAGTACTTAGTATTACGCTGTTTTTGCCGGACCTATTTAGTGGTGCGCCCCTTCTGCGTTGATGTGAATGATCAAAGGACATGCAAACCCTTAACAGAACAGACGAATTCAAACCGCCATCAACTTCCGGATGCTAGTCTTTGGAAATACACCGTCAATGGTGGAAATACTGCCCATATGGAGTTTCGGGTAATCCACAACCCAGACAGATTTTGAAGTCAATATTTATTCAAAACTTCTTCCAATACAATTACTACAGATGGGTCGTAACTAAGGTTTAAAGAGGAGATTTTGTTATATAACTGACAAAGAGACTGCTATATGGTAAATTGCATGTAAAAGTCCCCAAATATACCGTTTGGTGAAATCAAATGCCCATAAATCAGGCAAGTCGTGTCTATCCCCCCCACCCCACTATGAGCTGTGGTGATGATTAATACGAAGTACTTTAATTGTAACCAATGCAATTCCTCAGGACCAGACAAAAATTAATACCCTCCCCCCCCCCATCACAGGCAGAACAATGAGTAGGCTATGTTATCTGCATTTATCCCACGTCAAAAATCTGTACACAAAACATGCATGCATGCATACACCACAACCACATGAGCATAACACACAAACATCTCCTTTTCTACACCTCTTCCTCAACTTGTTTATGGGCCTACATGACAAGAATTTATCACAGTTCTTAATTTGAAGATACAATTGCCAAATCACAAGTTCAAAATGACTTAATGTTGTCATAATTTAACCAAAAATCCATGTTACTATAGAAAAAGCCCTTCAAATCTTCCACAAACTTGTAGAATAAGATTCTTATAAACACTTTTACCTTTGCATGACCAACAAAACTTCACGTGACCTTTTATTTTCACAACATATCTCGGTAACTAAACATCACAAATTGCCAAATCACATATTTTTGATGCTTGTGATACCGAATCATTGAGATACCTTTCAACGCAAGCGAATACCGTTTTATAACTGATCTATTTGTTCGATGGCCGCAAACGGACCCGTGGGACAATGTTTATTGGGTAACATCAAAATCTTACAGGAGTGTCATAAAGCTCCTAAAAATCTTGTAGAATTTAGTTTAAAGGGGGGTGCATGGTAAACCATGAAATCTGCTAGACTATATCAGTCTTTCACCAAAGTCCTCTTTTTGCCGACACCGTTTATACTTTTTTATCCTCGCTTCAAAGTTTGATGCACGAAATTCGTCATCGAACATTGTTTTTTTAATAAATCTTCAACGAAATTACAGTATAATCTGCTTGAATCATGCATTCAGGCCCACCCCTTCATCATTTTTTATCTTCAGTACTCAAGTATAAATCCTGGTTTGTTTGTATCTTAATAAGGATATTCTGCTCACGACAACGAGAGATGTGTTACTACAGGAGATGTGTTTGTAACAGTGGCAGGGATTGATGGGATTGACCAGATGAACGACGGGGGTACAGCATTTCCTACACGGTATGTTGGTTTCTTGTTGTTGATTTTGGTATTCGTATTAGTATGATCGTATTAGTAATATCGTCATCAGCATCATGAAGAAGAAAAGAAGATGATATGATGATGATCATCATCATCATCTGACATCATCGTCATCGTCAGCGTCATCGTCTACCTTAGGTAAATTTCACCTTTGTTATGTATAACACTTCGACGTTTTGAATTCGCCCTAACGTAAACGTTATTATTTAGTTTTTGATGCGCTTTATGCGCTTAATAATGCGTTTTATCCGTTTAATTATGATTATGAATAGTAATTAAAATTGTAAAAAATCAATATTTTGTACTACTGGTTGTCTCTAAAAGGATTTTGCTATAGACCAGTCAGTCGTACAACTTGCCGAAATAAGTCTCATAATTTAAAGTTTCGTTTCAATGTTTATAATGTTCATTATTATTTCTGCCTCATTTAATTCTTTGAACGCGTATATGGAACAATTTGATTTCTTTAAACATTAAAGTACTTTCATCTAAAAACAATTGCCTGTAATTTTTTTAATAGGAATCCAGAAATTGAGGAAGTCAGTCCTACGTATGGCCTCGGGCAGAGGAACACTTGTCGCCATCACTGGAAAATCTTTGCAATCGGGGCGGTGATATCGACATTCAAATAGGAAATGCTACATTTTCTTTGAACAGGTATTGAACCTTTTGCGTTTGCGAATTTGAGAAATATAACAGTTGAAAATCATTCAGTTTCGCCCGTCACATGAACTGGAATGGGGTTTGGGGCATACATATGATACAACGCAGAGGAAATTGTGTTTCAGGACTTGTGGAAGGCTTCGGCAATACCTCAATTCCTGACGCTAATGAGATTTTCAGTGCGACACGCAAACGGAATTTTTGCAACACGTTACGAACTTTATCATTGTACAAATTATAACAATATTGGGCAGACAAGAACACACATTGATCAAAGAATACCCAAAAAATAAAAAATTGTTTTAAACCTTGGGCAAAATTTAACCGATCTTGGAAATGATATCCAATAGTTTGGACTGTGCCAGTTGAAACCAACGTGAACAAGCTTTAGACAGAATGGTTTGCAGTGTGACGTCTCTTAGTTAAACATGCATAGTAAAATTATCAGCTCGTGTTAAATGATCTATCACCCTGTTCATCTTAGTTTATATGTTATAACCGAAGGTTTCCTTCCTCTGTAAAAGAATTAACAATTTCGTGACTTTAAAGATATCTATTGAATCTCAAACACATATAACGAATATAATAAAACGTGAACTCAAAGGAGGGAAGTAGTTGTGATTTTTTTTTAAATTGCACGTATTAACTTTGGTGAAACAATCGAATCAAACAGTCTCAGTGAACGACAAAGAGGTGATCTGTTTCTACAGAGAATCCGTTGAAGGTAACATGGCCCCGAATCACATGACATTCGACGCTCAGAGAGACTATCCCAGGACAGTACCGCCTACAAGGTGATCCGAGTGAGCCTGTGTACGACCCTACTGAAGCCTTTTGAGCGTAGCATTTTACCCATAAAGGCATAATTTCTCAAAGCACCCCTTGTGAAAAGTCAAACTCTTTGCTGTTCTGGCAAGAGAACCGTATTTGGTGTTCGTGGTTGCTTTTACGCGAACCCTTACCATAACTCACTTCCTCACTAAACGCAGCCAACGTGTGGTGGTCGACGGCCAATCATCTGAATGTGTCCGCTTCAAGTCGGGAGTTCCATAGGCACCGTCTCGGCCTCTTAACTCATCATGACCTTCCCAACGGAATCTCTTCACATCTCCGCCTTTTCGCAGATGACTGATGAGGTACCTCACAATAAACAGTGCTAAAGACAGTGGCTAAACTACAAGAAGAACCTGGATCGTCTACATCAATGGTCCCAAACCTGGCATATGCAATTCAACCGATTAAGTGCTACCATGCATTTCACCCTCCGTTCGCAATGTCACCGTTGCTGAATATCAACTTAGGTGGGAGGCAACTTTCAACTGTCTAGAAGTATCCATATCGTGGGCTTACCTTCTCCAATGACATGTGCTGTGCAAACTCATATTAACAACGAACCAACGCGCAACAGATGCTTGGTTTGATCAAACGCAATCTGCGTTATTGCTCCACAAAATCCGCCAACAAGCCTACGTTTCTCTCGGGGGGTAGGTGTGGTAGCCCCTTGCGACATGTTGAGTACTGCAGTCCAGTATGGAACCCGTACACTGACAAAGACATCTCCAGGATTGAATCCACCCAACGCAAGCTGCTAGATTTGTTCTTCAACGTATCCGGTGTGCAGGACATATGGTCCGCGTTCTCACAGTCCGGAAACATGTGAATCAATAGGGCAATCGATTAGTTGACTCTTCACGTAACATTTAGTTTCACGCTTTTTTCGGTTGTCTATGGAGCCCGGACTTGGTTCCTGCGGGACCATATCTCCTTCCACAACGGCGCACAGATAGCGTTCAGAATGTGTAAAAATCCTTGAATGGCAAACCGTGGAGAAGAGCGCCAATCTGCAGCCTGGTTCTCATCTACAAGATGCAGAACCACCTCATTGCCGTGAACCCAGACCTCTACCTAACCCCGACTATACCACACACCCGAGAGCATACCATCCTAACAAATACGAAATTGTTCCTTCAAAAATGAAGCTCTATGGCAACTCCTTTATTCCCCGCTAGTAATTGTTGGAATGCCCTCCTGTCAACATCCTTGTCTCCTCGTCAGTGGAGACCTTCAGGGAGGCTGTGGCTGGTGTCATCTGCAATTGGCACTTGTGGTGTAATCAGTATGTAAAACCATCCCCCTTGTTAAATATGCACCTTCCCCCTTGCACCGCTCATGGGCAAAGTATGTCCCTTGGGTTACTTCCCAACAATTGGATCCTCAGTGAGATGTAGATGTCCACATGTGATGCGTGTATACAACTTACCTCGAGTTAAACGCTAACCTGGAAACCTACGATCAACCCTCACACATGATCTAACTCTAATCCTACCTTTCTGAATACCTTCTGTCCCTGCATTCGATGGGGTTACTGAGAACGTGACAATGTCTTTAGAATGCACACCAACGTAAAGACATGTTTTCGAATATTCAAAACCCACTCATGCCGTTCCTTTTATTATATGAAAAAATCTGAAACGACAAATAGTTGACGTTTGTTGGGATAATTGCAAAACAATCACTAAATGATTTACATATCACACATATATCAGATGGAAATGGTGTGTGTTACTTGGTAATTATTTGTATTATAAAAATTCAATCTATATTTAGCATTTTTTCCTACAGGAATATTAACTGTCCTACTTATTGTATTTTTTAAGGTTACAGCTCTTTTCTTAGTTGCCATTTTTGTTTAAAAATGAGAAACCCGAAATAAATTAAGCATATAGAAATAGAGGAACGTTTGGTCAATGTATTGTCTCATGAGCCTAGCCTCATAGCATTACGAGTTAGGGTTGAGTGTAAGGTTAGGATTAGGGTTTATAAAGAGATTGCCCCTCCTCTGCCTAGTCGACAATACTTACTAAATTCATTGGGAATCACACTGCACTGAAAAATGCAACAATGGTTTTTTTAAGATGGCATGTCAACGACAAATCGTACGCGCTAATACTATCAACTACATATAACCTTTTCACCCCTTCCCGCCAAGTGTCACACTTTTCTACGCAGATTTCTCGCATTCACTTGTAAACTATCCAAGGGTAACAACGTCTGTCTGTGTCAAATCACCAAACATTGATGTGCAATTTCTAAGTATCAACTCTAAACAAGCCTTTTTTAAAACACCTATTGTATTGTACAGTATTAATTCACATTGTATAATTACTATTTTGAAAAGATCCAAAAAAAAAAAAGTGCAAAACACTGTTTCCCTAGAGTTGACTAATTCATTTGTCATTCCGCCTTCCGGTCGACGTACAAACTTTGATGAACCATGTCCAACAGTACAATGGAGTAAATATCAAGTCAATGCATGACCTCAATTTATTTAATATAATTTGCAACAGAGGAGGACGGCTATTAACAGTCACAGGAACCAATCTGGACGTGGGTTTCAAACCCTCGAATTCCTTGTTAGCCTGGGGGTAAACAATACACGGAGGTAAGTGAATACAATGCAAATAAGTTTATGCAATAAAGTTAAAGTATTAGTCTTATTCCTTCGTACTACTCGCATTAATTGTTATTAGTTTACCCATCATCAGGATCTCTGCAGGCCAGCAGCACAGCAGCAAATTGTGGAAAAATGACATGAACCGTCAAAGAAACACCTAAGCACCTCTGCACTTAAGTAGCTCTGAAATCCTATAACTTTTCATCCGCATCCGTACCCTTCCGTTATGTTTGTTTTCATTGATTTCTGTGGACAAATCACAGCTTTGGATTACTTTTAACCAAATAATGCGGTCGTGGAGGCTCACTGGTAAGCTTATATTCTATATTATTTTTGAGTATTTTAAGACGATTAAAGTATATGATGGAGAGTTGTAATAGGCATATAACTTAGATTTACAACATAAGAAATGGCACATTATTTCAGTTATGCAAGTAGCCAATGAAAATGCTACCATGATGACTTGTCCGTCTCCAGCAGTCAATCTTGCATCAAGACGAAGACGTCAAGTAGAGGAGGACCGAGTCAGCTTCTGTAGGATTCGTTATGGATGGTGTACGTGATCTTCGCACATGGTCAGAAAATGAGAACAGAAGCTTTGCAGACTGTTGAGTACTTCAGAATCCAAACTTTTCTCTTTGCTTTAAACATGTCTGTCCGAAGAGAAGAATTGCAATACAGGTAAAATGAGTTATGCTTTACTAAAAAGTAATTAAAGAGGAAAATAAGCTTTACTTTTTAATTGGGGGGTTTACAAGGGAATGACGGTTGTGGAGCTCCCATCGATCTTTGACTCTTTCCACAGACGTCATTGAGTCACTATCAATCCATATTCGGACTGAGCGAACAACAACAGTTACTGTGAAGTGTTAGTGCCACATAGACAATGCACTCGTTATTTTTTCTCCATAAATACTGTATAGGCAGTCAGATGTTTACACTAACTTAGCGTCTGGCATTTAATTTATCCCTTATCGCATAGAGATGAGTTGATTAGGAGTTTGAAGAAATGCTGCCAAGGCCCCCGGGGCACTCATATATGAAAGGACGGGCATGTGCGGATTGGACCTCTCAAAGTAGGGGCATTCGCGAGTATTCGCGTTGATACGTTCGTCCCCCTAAGTTTTGGACCTATTCCAATAATTTGGAGAGGGAAAATGAAAGAATTCAATTGCACGTGCCACACCGGATTCATCTTGAGAACCAAAAAAAACTCCGGTCATTTAACTCACTCCCTGTCCTAATACATTTTTCATTCTGCATGGAAACCAACTATAAAGTGTATTTTCATGCCGTAACTTTGCTCACATAACATGATTAACAGAAGTCCCTGCGCCTCATTGACTTTTCACCTCCACAAGAATGGTACGGGGCATATATCAGATGTGGGATCGGTAACACCACTTTTCTAGGCGTTGCAACTTGACCAACATACGATTGGAATACCATATCCAAAAGATCACAACAAAATCTGTAGATTATTGGTGTTGTTGAAAAGACTCAACACAATGCCCGTTCGCACTATACAACCCCCTCTTTTCCTTCCTTAAGTCCTTACCGTAATATTTGCCTGGGTTTAGATCGAATAATACACTTACCCTATCTCACTGTCCCTGTAACTCTAATAAATCCAATCGCCTTGATGACCTAACTTTAAAACAAGCATCATATTAAACTGTTCCCCCCACCCCCTTATTTATCTCATCCCAATTCCATACATATATTGTGGGGGGGGTTTCCTAGACATTTCCAACAATTAATTCCAATTGAACTACTTTGAATTAACTAAATACTAGATTAAAATCTCCTGTCCTAGGATCTGGAATTCCCTTACAATTGTACAAATCCAGCCAATATACAGTTGCTCATGAAGTTGAAATAATATTTTTTTCAGGCCCAATCTTAAAACGTTTTTCCTATACTATTTGAACGCCACAGTAATCACATGAGAGTAAGTAAATGATTACAAAGAGTCCCCACGACCCGGCTACGTGAAACATGCATAATTTTGACTTACGTAACAATGCCTTTTGTTGGGAGCTAAACATGCCAGGCATCTGTTGTTTGTTCGTTTCCTGCTCCAAGCCTATGTACCAGGACCAATTGTTTTCAGAGTTGGTTGTTACCGTAACAACAAAAGCGGCACAGAGGTTCCCTACTCTTGCCTCGATCCAGCTACTTGTCAATACGCCGAATATGCTTGTGTTCCGTAGGAGCTCGGAAAATGCCAACAAGCCGTTTTCGTCGTTTGAAGACACTATGAAACCAGAATTTTTAATTTAAAAAAAAAAAAAAAAAAAAAAAAAAAAAAAAAAAAAAAAAAAAAAAAATAAATCGGAGATTGCTTCAACACGTTATCAAGCAAGACGAATGACCAACTGTCCACGCCCAACCGTTCACCCCAGAGTTGCTCGACTTCGCTAGTATTACAGCTCGGACCCATGGCGAAATTTTGTTGTTTATGGACGAGATCCCCTACATCCGTGTCCATCAGATGGAAGACAAAGGGTTTCGTAATTACGGTGGTGAACACCCTCCGGCTGACTGTAATCAGATATCGACTCAAGATGGTGGCGTCTCAGTCTGTATGGGGCCGGTATTCCCTGGAGGAAAACCGGGGGTGCCAGATGGAAACATGACGCCTTCGTGTACCTGGACATTCTGAAAAACCACTGTCTGCCACATTCAAGAAGAGTTTATGCAAACAACTTCGGCTTGCACAGACAACAACGCACCCGCACAGGGCCGCTATAGTGGTCAATTTTCTTGAGGCCAGAGGGTATGGAGCAGTTACCATGGCCTGCTTACTCCCTGATTTGAACCTTATAGAGCATGCCTGGGATGCCTTAGGCCGAGTCATCATGGCAAGGACATCTTCCTCAAACTCAATTATCTCTTCGAGGAAGATTGTATTAAAATAAACGCGAACTTAAACTTCTTCCATAATAGAGAGTTAAAGCTTTTGTTGGCAATATTTGTTTTTTTTTAGGGTGAAAGACTTACTTAGCAAGTGCGAATCAGATGTACAGTCCTATGTCGGTGACTCAACATGCGAGTCACTATCTTGGTTTTAGAGTACTCACCTTGAAATACCTAAAGCGTGACAAATAACTCCTGCCGCCCGTTTCGAGCAAATGTTACGGTGAGTAATCTTGTATGGATATTGGGCTATTCCGAAATTAATTCCACCCCCAAATCGGATAATTTCTAATTTGAATGCTAGCATCTCCCACTGCTTTTGACAAATCATTGGCTTTTTTCATCTTCATCTTGGGTGTTTGTGACCAAGTAACGAAGCAAAAACAACCCAGCCGACTAAGTAATAATATTCTTTGCAAAAAATGGGATTGGTTTTTCAGTGGTGTCATAAGTCACGGGAATTCCCAGAGTCCTCTGTGGTGCGCTACTGAAACAAGTACTCAATTACTATTCAGTGCATGTGTTTAGTCTGTCTTTTCGTATTGTTTCCTTAGCCAAGACGGGTAACAACATCTGGTTGCTGCGTTTAAAATTCGGCAAGTATCCTTGTCTGTATCATGCTGTTCTAAGTGGGCAGCAAAAGATGGTTTCCATTGTCTGCGGTGCTTTTCCACAACCACAGTGTATACTGATCTGCTTCCAGCTAGCCCCATTTTTGTAGGGAACCCTTAGATCGCCGATTCCTGTTAAAGTAACAATCAACATTGGCTTTTTACGATTTCTAATTCACTTTTTGCTTTCACTATGAGAATCCCCGTGCATGTTTGAAATTGGTGGTGGGAATTCCCACTGTGGATCTTTGTGGTGATAATTTCTGGGAATACACCCCATTATTGTAGTGGCAATTAGTGTAAGTTCTATTAGTGACGCCCATTAGTCCATGGAAACAGGTTACAGATGTTTCAAAAAATTAGATGGTTTCCATCAATGGCAAATACTTTGGTGACGAGCGGGACGCGGTACAGGTCCTTATTAATTTCGAGAAGAGGGTCATACATTTTCTATACTCCTGTCAAATACGGAACGCGATGGCGTATCCAAATATGAAGCAGCAACTATGACCCTTGAGAACGAATGTGGTACAGATGCCTTTCGCGATTGCCACTTTCATCTACGGAAACATTTCAGCGATGATAAAAAGGTATGGCCCGAACGATCTAGAATTTCTACAGATGACATTTCTAGTTTACCTTGGAAGAATCATAATAATGAACCAAACACAAATATGAGTATTCACTTTGGATGCCATCCGTGACCGCACAAAGGTCATTTGTTTCTAAACTGCTTTTTTTTGCCAGAAGGGTCTTCCCAAGGAACTTGTATCAGTTAATGGGAAACAATTCTCTTCCCATGAATTTGATAGTTTTTTACAACAAAATGGCATACGGCACATTAAAAGTTACTGTATTAAACGGTGAGCTTGAACGGTTCAACCAAGTCCTAAAAATATATCCAAACGCAATCATAGCAAAGACAAGATTGGATACTAGGAGTCACGAAGTTCTCATGGTTTATCGGCTCCCCCGGCCCCCAACCCCCACCATGCACTTGACCGAGATTAAGGTTTGCGGATAGTCCATTGTTCTCAGACACCAGGGGATTACCCTGGCCTTGTGTTAGCGGTGACGTGCCTCCTAGATCTAACGACAAAAATCCCATCTACCTTCTTTTTTGTGGTTATTGCCAGGTTGGTGTCATTTTCCTCTAGGGCGTAAGGGATGTACATTCCCTTGAAAGAAAAAGTGTTGGCGAACGGTAGGGCACTCGTTGCGAATGTGATCCGCAGTATCCGTTGGAGAGCCACACTGCATGGCAGGCTGGAGATGGACGCAGTCCCCTGTTCTATTGCTGTTGAAAACCGCCCGACTCCTGTGCAAATCCTGTTCAAGGTGATCCTTATTCCTTACGTGCATGATGCTAACAGGTGTCGAGTTCTGTCCATATGTGTGATAGTAAATTGGTCTGGCCTTGGAGTTCTAGTCCGGCAGTGTTCCATGTCTAAGATTTTTAATGGTACTGGATAGTTTAGCATCGGTCTGCAGAAGTGTAGCCGAGAGCGCAGTCTCTGTCTGCCGATTAGCTGGTGTTATTCTTGTGAACGACAGTGTTATGCAGCAGCCGGGTGCTTGTTGTCCCACTAGCCCTTATTCCCCGTTTGTTGTGTGGATGTTCTCTCCGCACACTGTAGGGTGCACTGCCTGAGAGCACTGGTTTGAAACTAAGATGAAGTGGGACGAAGGCGGCCAGTAATGGTTCTTATGGTCTCGTTGAGCGTGAGTACTGTGTCCAGCTTCTTTGTGTTAATGCTATGCACATGCTGGGGTGGCATATTCAACAGCACTTTAGACCAGAGCCAGGCGGTGGTACTTAGAGTGGGATAGGCTAGCACCATGAATATTCAGTAATGGAAAAATCCTTTGCACTTACTCGAGATGCTGCCGATAAGTAAGCGGCCAATCAAGCTTCACCCCAGATAATTTGGGGGTAGTGAAGCATTTCATCTCCTAAGTTGTTGTAGTGAACATTTCCGTTCTCACATAGCTCCTTTGAATTGGAGAAAATATAACACCCAGCATAGCGAAGCAGCGCCTTCGCTGATTCCAGACAGACCTTAGTTTTACGTTCGAAGAAACCGCTTGGAGACCAATAAGTATGATATGGCGGAGCCCAGAGATGCTGATTAAATAGAACAAAGATCCTGTGTTATGGTCTTGCATTTACAGCAATGTGAATAAGGTAGGATCTGCACCGAACGGACAAGAGCGATACTACTGTAAAAATAGAATTATGATACATTTTATGTGGTATTGGATGATTTTTTTAGTCTCCGTACGAGGCGGAATTAGAAAATGTACAAATTGAAGAATATCAATGCTGAGATAATTCAGTTTTCAGGGCAATTTTTGACAAAATGACAATTTCTCATATTGCATATTTTACCTTAACTTTATGTCTCGAAAGGTAACCATTCAGGAAAAACAATGAATGAAATGGTTTATCGAGTGTGTATATCCACCATTATGTAAATCAATTGTTTTTTCATTCAACCCTGAAATGATAATAACAAAATTCACTTAATAAGTACAAAAAAATTAAAAACAAATACTAAGCAACAAGTCAGAAGGTATACTAGGATTGTTACTAGCAAGTTCTTTTTAATTATCTAAAAAGAGCAGAACTTGAAATGTGAAGTCTGTGTACATAATAACAAGATATATGTTGAATTTATTTTTTATGCAAAATATGTGTTGTATTCAATTACACATATAACAGCTTCATTTGTTAGTACAAAACTCCATTTTGTTGAATCCCTTATTATTAAATAAGAAAATGCATGAATGGATTATGAGAATATTTTGACAATCTTTTTATTATTCAGGTATGAAAATTATTAGGTTTTATGTATACGATTGCCGCGAGTTGGCTAACCGCAAGTCGAAAAAAAAAAAATCATTCAAAATTCATATTTTATATTTTTGTTACGGCTAGATATTCCGAAAACATACATGCAAGTTGAATGGCTTGCAATCAGTGTAATTAAAGACAATGCCAGTCTTTTTTATGATTCGGTAATTTGTTATGGTCTGACCTTGGTGTAAGATATTCATGAGGTAGACTAGTGTGAAATACTTTTACGGAATAAAGCTTTACAATCCTTTTAATCCTTGATCCTCTTATCGAAGATTTTTCATGCTAGGCTAATTTCATGAGGACTTACATAGAGGATGAACAATTTATGTACCGTGCGTTCAAAATCCCGACTGAGATCGAAAAAAGCCTTTCCATCTATCACAGATTGTCAGCATGATATTTGGCACCATGATCAATACAGGTTGACCTGAACACAACTTATTGATCTTTGTATATCTCCGTACTGGTTGTTGTAAACCACAATTAAGCTATTTAGATGCAGATTTTTGACTGTATGGATAAAACTCCTCAAATACTTCATTGTTTCAAATTTGGTGTTTGTTCTACATTAAAGCAGTGAGGTTGTACACCCCCCCCAACTTATCCCTATTTATAAGTTTTAAAAATTGCAATTTCCACATTTTTTTCCGATTTCTCTCGCATATCGCTGCTATCCCTTTAATGTTTGAAAACTTGTAGAAAGTCCTTTATGTCGGCTTCAGAATGCTAATTCATAACGAATGTATGTCACTAAATTAATCTGAACAAGTTGTAAATTTTTCATTGACTTTTCTAATTTATTTTTATTGTTTCACTTTCACGATAATATCAAGGGCACCTACGCCCTTTTGAAATATAGGATCAATAGTAGTTCAAGCGAAACTCCGCAAAAATGAACCGCGCCGACCGCCATTTTTTATTGTGGGTTCATTGATGCAGTTGTATCGTCTTGTCTTAGTGTTGTTACTAAAATTGTATACTATCAGAAGAGCAAATGAGATAATTGCAGAAGCAAAATCTCAAAATTCTTTTTTTTTTTGATGAAAGTATCCGTGTAAACTTCATATAGGTACTTCAGTTCATGTGTACACGTTACAACAATGGGGAACAACAGGTCACAGATTAATTTGAATATATATTTGTGTAAAGCCCCAGTTAGAATTTGCAGTGCATTACCCAGTTTGGGGAGAGATATAAATAGAATAATGCCGTTGAGATGCCATATGTTACGACATTATAACGTTTTAAATAAAATTATTACCTAGTCATTTTTAAAGATCTTATGCTTTTCTTTTCTGTTTGCTCGTGAGGCAGGACAGTTGTTATAGTTTCATTCTCTTTCCAGAGATGAGGGTATAGTTTATGATAAAACGGTTTTTAAAATGTACGCTTAAAAGTTGTCCCGTTTCATTAATAACTTGTAAGCGGTTAAAATCTGTTCCTGAGGCACGGGAAGTAATTGTTAAGGGTGATTTTTCAAACTCATTGGCAAAGTTTCATTTGTGGTGTGGTGGTTTTTTGTCATCATATTATGCATATATTAATGAGCTCATCTGCATATTTGCTCGCAGCAGTTGCTTCCCGTCAGGGGGATCTTGCAGTTATAGCTACAGTATTTTTGAATTTTGCTTCGTCCAAAAAAAACCCTGTTTGAAAAAAAAAATAACTAACGGTTAGATGAGCTATTTTCATTCTTTTTAATATTGAATACTGTGTTTGGATCTTCAACTTAAATTGATGAGCTTTGCAATGGTCCCCTCTTTGCAAATATGCGACTAACGTGTCAAGTGTTCGTCAAGTCGAAATGGAAGTGGAAGTGTGTGATGGGATCTTTCTCTTACTCCGATGTGTTAGGATTGTAAGATGAAGATATTGAGAAAAGTAATTGGTTCGCATGAGGTAATTCAAATCAAGTCATTTGACATTGTGACTTTTACTCCGCAAAACGAAAAAAACCGATGTTGGTCATGAAGACACTTTTCAGAAATCATGGAGCGGACACTTGCCTGGTGTTTAGGGGGAAATTGCTCCTAGATCGTACAAGACAGTTGTACTTCCCTTTTGTCCGTTCATGTCAGGTTAGTAGTCACTTTCCTCTAGGGAAAGTTCAAATTTGAGTGGCTCATTTCAACACAGACAGGTTGGAATAACCTTTAACCTTAAAAGTTGAGTATAATTAAAAGAATCTTTCCTTATTATTAAAGTAATGGACTTGACTCGCTTTTTGGGCACATAGTACATTTGAAACTTAATATGCAAGGATGTACGAAATTTTGGTTATTTCTTCATCGTTTTATGTTTGTTTGATTGTTGAATTATTTTAATCATGTTTTATAGAACCGATCGACGAGTGTCAGTGAAGCGCCAAGCTGAGCTCGCCCAGCCTATAAAAAAAACTCCCGATATGTAACAATAGATGAAAATGATTGTACGATCCAATTCAACAGATAGAGTTTGAAGAGAACTCGCGGATAAAGGTAATAGATGTACAGTCAACGACTTCATAACAACGTATCATAATCATCAGTTCAGGCAATTTCCCTTAATGATCCCTTCGTGTACACTGCCACTGAAAGAAATGAACGAAGGCTTCTAATTTTGCGTATGTACAGGCTGTACAGGGAGACACAGTATTTATTTTGTATGGCGATGTGATACAAATAATTTATATGTAGCTTGAGGAGAACTTTAAGTTGCATTTTTGTGAACCTGTCACTTTCCTTTTGTTATAGTTACAACATATCCTCAAGAAAGGTGCTTTTTCTTCTAAAATTCAGTTGGTTTTCTTGTCTGAGGTGCGTTTGGTGCGTTTTGTTATATGACCAAATTGTAAAAGTCCGTTTGTAGGCGACGGTCGAAAATCGTGAGAGTTTTTGACAACGAGTTTGTCCCATTATCTGATAGTACCCGTTACTTATATATCGATATGCGTCTAGCATTTTCCATTTCCATCTTATCTATTTTGTTTCATTTCGGTTGGACTGCCCACTATTTTTACGGAAGTGGCCTGCAGTCCCTTCCCATTTTTAGTTTGGTCTCGTTAGCAAATAGTACCCGGCTATTTTATTTATGTCCCAACGTTCCGTACTGCCTTTATGTTTCCAATTTTCAAACATCACGGACCGGCCCCTGCCTTGTTTTTGAAAAATACTCTGCCTTTTGATGATCATGAGGATTGTAGTCTGTTTTCCGAAAAGGACTTTAGGAAATAAGTCAAAGCCTTATTTCCCTTTTATTATCATTATCTGTTGTATCTCTTTGTTTGTACTGCCATAATTTGCATATGCTAAATATAGAAATTATTACTAAGAAGATATGTTTATATACATGTCTATCCCAAAGGCGCACGTTCAATCTCCCACGAACCATTAGTTTTAGCCTGTAGCTGTGACTGTATTTTAACGAACTTTTTTTTTTTTTCTTTTGCTTTTCATGTCTCTACTCATCCATTGATATAAATCCCTTAGTGTATACTGTGGTACATACTGAACGCAATAGATTTTCCAATTGGATTAGGCTTTCTTGTTCAATACATAAAGCTGAATGCCCACAGACTGAATACCTCCGGTAGATTATGAGCTAAACTTATCTCTTGCTGATAGACTCGACTAGCAAGGGCGCTTGTGGTGTTATTGTAAAGACATATGTTAGCCATTTCGTTCAGTTTCATTTTATTTCACCTGATCATAATACATACACTGGCATGAAAATGATTATTAGCGGTGGGTGACCAAGCAGAGCAAAGCTCGAAAGTTATTGGCCACCTTATTTAGCCCATTGTTTCTTTTACCCGACGTTATGCAAGATTAAACGGCTCAAAACAGAACCCATTTCGCGAATATTCGTCTTTGGAGGTGTCTGAAAATATCAAGCTCAACACATCTCCAGACGACTATTGTTTATTCGCGAATGGTCTATCTCTCGCCCTTTATCTAAAACTTAATGGCTGTAGTAGTCTTACGTAGATTCTAGCTTCTTTGTTACTTGGTTCGAAAGTTTTTAAACAGGTTCTTGCGTGTTATATGCCTGCTACTACTACGCATCTCACTTATACTGAGGGTTTTTCTGAACTTTTAAAGGAGTTAACCAAGTTATTGTTTTCATAAAAATGAAAATCTTATCTTCTATTATAATAACTTTATGAATAAATCGTAAGAAAACGGGTTTTGTCAACAGCTAAAAGTTGTTTGCCCGTCCAGTTTATATGCAATTGCAGTAATTAATAATTCTGCCGTTCTATATTATATGTCAATATGTACATTCAAATCCGCATCGGTGGCCTCAGGTTATTGTGTTGTTTTGCTAAAGACGCATTGCTTATCTGATTGCGATCTGCCTTCAGTGGGTGAGTTTTTCCAATTAGCATCTGTATTCACAAATGCTGACGGTGGTCGTTTTCTGAAAATTTGTTATACTGGAATGTCCTTGTTTATTCGGCAATTACAAGTTGTGCATTCATGGCTTTGGAAAGTTTGGTATACGAAATTAAATTAGGAAGGATTTCGGTTCCATTTACATCAAGGCCGTTACCGAGGCTTATATATAGTTCGCCATCAGGTTAAGTTTCGAGATCGGGCCTGGCGAGTTTTTGTTTATTCGACATCTGTCTTTTTTTTCCACAAG